>JAHPZR010010556.1:0-15000 GCA_019787425.1 Platygyra sinensis | reverse complement strand
ATAACAAATCTTTATTTGCCAAAGGCAGAAATTTCATATCTATCTGCAACACGAAGCCGTGCTTTTGTTAAATACTTGCTAAATAATACGATAAAGGAAGTTCTTAAACTTATCTCATTTATGACCTGCAGCTACCTCCTCGCCACAAAATTGATTGGCATTCCGACATCACTCAGTGATTTATTTTAACGCCGCTGTAGATTTCGAAACGAAAATTATTCTGCTCTTAAGGCAAGAAAAAGTCGACCTCTATTAGCGTAACGGTTCGGTCAACGTGAAGGATGGGATTTCAAGAAATTGTTTACCTATCCAAGTCTGTTATAGAAGAGTTATCGAAGACCTCCACTTTGCTAAATCATACTGATTCCCCGCGGGCTGTGAGCATTTTCTTGGAAAAGCAAAGCCTTTCTCAAATTGTCCTATTTCCGGACAAAATAACTTGGCAGCTAGTCAATAGAAGTTCAATGAGCTTTTGTTTTGAAAGCACGATCTCTTTTATCTCCCAAGAAGAAGAACGTAAATGTCAATCGAGATGGAAGTTGTTACTGCGAGCAAAGAAGGAAAAAGTAACAGTGGAAAACAAGGTTACAATTATTTTTCTGTCTACCTTCAATTGCATGCATTGACAAAAAAAGTCAGTTAAGTTTCGTTTTCCAAGGCAAGGTAATCGTCTCTGATGATTACTTTGCGTAGAATTGAAATAAAATGAATTAGGGTTTCAGCTTTGTAGAATTGGTTATACGAAGAAATAGTTCCTCAATATTGTACTAGTTCGCCCCCTTATTACGGTATTAGATAATCTAATCGGACTACTTAAAAGTTATCACAGACACTCAGAACTGAAAGATCATCGAAACGTATTAATTCTTTTACCTGGAGTAAACAACAGTTGTAAAGTCGTGGAAAACAGGACATAAAAAAAATTCCAAAAAAAAAAACATTAGTACAAAAATGTTCCGCTCAATAGTGTTCCGATTTCACTTGAATAATCAGTAGTCAGTTTTATTGCAAATTAACTCAGTTTTCGATGTAAGTCTTCAACATTAAGTTCAAATCACAACTGTAACATGAATTCAATACCGGCGTACCGTAATAAACACTGAGGTTTTCCATTCACAAACACGAACCCTAGAACCAGAGTCAATCACAACAATTTGAGTAATTAACTGAATGTGCTTATCCGTAGGTTTCATTTGATTGGCCACACATTAAGGTTTGATTCGCAGGTTGTGTTCAAGAAGTCATTTCTAAGAGTCAAACGGAATCTTGAGGGCTGACTCTTGCAGCGAAAACACAAGCTGGTGTTTAATTTTGAAATTCATGCAAAGCTTAATGATCGGGAATAGATAACGAGCAAAGTAGCATGTAAAGTTTTAGGAGAGCACCAGGAACTGAACTCTACCGTAATCTATTAGTATCGCCAAGAACTCTCAAGAGCGTAAGTTTGTACAAAAACACCAGAGTTTTAAACATTATTTCATGTTAGTAGTTTTTATCTTTTCTTGTCTTGATTTTCCTCACTCAGTGTGGCTGTTTGTAATGCTGGCCCAATCACGAACCACAATATTATTGCAATGATTTTTATGTGTGAGAGCCTTTTATAGCACTTGTTGATATTTTGTGGCCGGGATGACATCAAAAATAATGTCAAGGTCTGTAGTTATTTATTCTGCCACCAGAGTCATGAATGAAATTAAAACTCTTATTTGTAGTTCTCTTGCCTATCTGGTCGATCAACGTTGTCAGTGTAGGAATGTCTTTTCAAACAGGATTACTGAAGCAATAACTTAAAGATAGAGATCCAAAACACAAACA
Organism: Platygyra sinensis; assembly: GCA_019787425.1. NCBI lineage: Eukaryota > Metazoa > Cnidaria > Anthozoa > Scleractinia > Merulinidae > Platygyra > Platygyra sinensis. The sequence continues at coordinate 13,185 of JAHPZR010010556.1, read as the reverse complement.
AGTATTTTTTAAGACATCAATGCTGAAAAACACTGAATTAAATTAGCTCATGAAGGTACATAAAGCTCTGGTTTTGCAACAATCATCACTTACTTAGCTCACAGACTGTGGGAGAGAATTTGACAGTCGTGCGAAGGTAAACTTTTACACGTACCACTTGCGGGTCCTTTGATGTTATCGTGTTTAGCTGTGATACATTCAATTGTTTCTTTTTGCAACTTGTTGTTTCAGTTTCCCGGACCGCAAGAATCAAGAAAATGGCGCGAAATGGTGTAGCGTTCACCACTCACTTTCCCGCCAACCAGACGGCCCTCCAAAACACTTCACACACTGGCAGGCATTTCAAATTCACTTATGACGACTTGTACAACTGCTTGTATCGACACAATGAGCCACAACTCATCGACATCGAGGCATTTAAAGCACAAAGAAAATCAAGTACATCGGACGGGGAAAGGCCAAAAGAAGTTACAAGTGAGTGATAAAAAGAACGCGTTTGTAATCAAATGTTGCGTGCAAACAAATGTACTTTCTGATTATCCAGAATTAATTTTGCTTCGAGCACAAAGGTCAAATTTGTGTCGTTTTAACCTTATTGTTACTATCAATTCTTCAATCAAAATGCCTTTTTCAAGTTGAAGCCTGTTCCATAATTTTACCAAACCTAGTAAAAGACTTTAAACGCCCTTAAACAAAAGAAATCGACTGTGTTCCGCAGAGCAGAGGGGGCATCCAATTTTGCCGCAAAAACAATAAAATTGTTTGTTTTCTGAAGCCATTTTCCCGGTTTTTTAGAAAGGGGAAGTGAACTTTGTGTATTTATTAGCCGTTAAGGAAGACCTCCTAATGCCGTTTGTTGTGATTAGAAAAAGACCGCATTATATTAAACAACAGAAACTAGGCTATAGACGAAGGAGAAAGCATTTGGTGTAAAGTACACATTGTTTTGATGACAAAAATAGGGTAGATTAATCTCCAACCGGCAGACATACACACAGATAAAAGCATTTTTGTGCATTGCTTAAGACAACAGCAGCGCTAGCGCATCAGAAAAGGCGTTATTAATCACTTCCTGCTTCAAAGACAGATCCGCAACTAAGAAAAGAAGGAAAAACCAGTAAGGTTTACTGTGGTCCAGTGCTATTGAAACTTAGAATTACAAATGTTTTGGACGCTTACTTCTCGATTCTTCTCCCGCCCACCCATTAGACAAGATAAATCAGCATTGCTGCATCGCTTGATCAGTGAAAGGTCACTGATATTTCCGGCAAGCGGAACTTCGGCGAATTTGTTTTGCTATCATTGAAAAATCCCCACGATGAGACATTTTTGAGGGAGGAGCTTACAGACACAGATGACAGAACGCTTTGTTGAAATTTCTGAGATTTTTTGATTACGTGTTGCGATAATAGCTTCCCTTATCTGATTTCAAGCGCATATGTCTGTTCACGCCGGCTCCTTTGATGTTCCAGTATTTTGATTTTGCAGACTTCGACCTTTTAAGGGTCTTTTGTGAGCAGTAACGACGCAGAGAGAGAGGGAGGGGACATAGTACCTCTTTTAAGGTGGAGGTTCTCAAAATCCTTCCCAAACTGCAGGCGAAAATATTATTTTTTATAGCGTATCCCTCGGACCTGAGCCGGCTATTACTTGCTCCTTTTCCATGCTTTGGCTTTCTCACTCATCTCTCTCCGTTATATTTTAACACGGGCTATAATATCACACCAAAATATCGGTTTTGTTGCCTTAAAAAGAAATATCTTTTATATACCTTGAGAAGAAAATCTATAACCCTTTGCCGTACTAATGAAAACGGATCATAATCACAATACGTCAACTCTACAACTCTGGTACCCTTTTATAACTTAACATAGGCGAATATCCACCCCCCCCACCCCCCCCCCCCCCGGAAGCTAGCGTCGAACAAGCCCACCCACCAGTAACCGAGTCAATGATCGGCCAAAAAAACGCAGATATTAACGATTGATATTTACTAGGTAATGTTTGTAGTACGATCAAGAAAATCACAATCTTGTGTGCTCGGCTATTCTGAGACTTTGGTCAAGCAAGGGACGCCAGCTCCATCCCGAAATAGAAGAGGCATAATTTATTCATAAACAATGTTTATACCACACCCATTGTCTGTAGTGGAGGCCTTAGTAAAACTTCAGTCTCTGAACCGAAGCCATTATCAATTTGGAGGATCCCGTTGCAAAACGGAAAGAGGGGTCACGTTTATTTTTGACGGGAGCAAAGGTGAAATTCTTTCTGGCAATTTTGCGTGTGATCTTGTTAATATTTATAACGTTTTAATCGGCTAGAAAAGCCGGCAACTCGTACGGTTCAGTCTAAATATTTGTAATTCAAACTGTAAACACGTGCTGTCTCGCATAGAGCTGAAGCGGAAAACAGTATCATATTTTTCTGTCTGAATACATGTCTCCGAACCAAATTGCCAAACAACATAGGCGAGACTTTCTAAAGAAAAAAGAGACTTAAAATATCAGACAGGCTTCAAACTTATTTCCTTAAAGTTAGTTTAAATGACATTATTATTCTACTATTACGTCATTTGACTAGACAAGGGAAAGACGCTTTAGTGTGCAATTTAGAGCGAATCAACAAGAAAAAAAATCAGTGGAATAATAGAGCATGTATTCCGTGCTAAACATGTAGACTCGCGGACATTTCACCTATTTCTTACATTATGACTGGACTCAGAGGAACATTACGACTCTCGTAAAATGTTCCCGAGTATTGACCAATAAACGAAGTAATGAAAACACATTTGGGGAGCTTCGATACAGTACAATGTATTTCCGGGGGGGGGGGGGGGGGTGGGAGTGGGGCTGGGAATCTATCTGCGCCCGAGGGAGGGAGGCAATAATGTTTCTGTTTATTGTGAGGCTACGGTGATCCAATTCGTTGGACCCGGCCCTGTCCCTACCTAGTCATGGTTGCTAACTCAATCCTTGGGACGTTTTTGGTATAAATTTAAGTGATTTTTTAATGCCTTGGACTTAAGATGTTCTCCCGATTCGCTTTTTTGTTTTTAAAGATTCCTATCTAATTGGTTTTTTTTTTTAATTTTATATTTTAGAATGCGAAGCGTGCCGATCAAAACAAGGCGAGTGCCCAGTGCACAAAATTCCAAACTCTAACAGAAAACTGGTCATTCCGGGACAGAAACAACCGGTCAAATTCAGTTACGCCATAGCCTCGTTTCCAGAAGAAGTACAGCTTTGTGTGTCGAGTATCCCTGGTGCGGGCTGCGGAGTCTGCGCAAAGCAACACATTCCTGTAGGCACGTGGATTGGTCCTTACGAAGGCAAGCACGTCAAATGTGATGACGTCAAACCTAACACAGACACTTCATACATGTGGGAGGTATATTATACTGTTTTTTTTTTATTTGTAAAGGTGTGCGAAACTGAGAAATGAACCGAAATTGACTGACAACTTACAAAACGCACAGGCTCTTTACAATTTTTTAAAATCAATTCCCAACCATGGATTGGTTACATACTCAAGACTGTTTCATGATTATCCTCGAAGTTCGTCAAAAAATACCCCGCTACGTGTTGTATTTTCAAGTCTCTTCTGGATGTTTGGAGATGTGGTCAGAAACAGTCTTTCGTTTTGCTATATTACTTAGCGATTTCTCGGCTATCACTGAATTAAAGTCCAGATCGTCAACTACTTGTAAACATAGGCACGCAAGGCGTGCAGGAGTTATTTTTTTGTTAACTGAAAGGTTTCGGAGATAGCAGGATTAAATCGATGACATGTAAAATGTTTTACTAAACAAACTACAGTAATCTGACACGTCTCCAAATTAATATTGATATCATCTTATTTTCTAACAGGCAATTTGATTCGTTCTTTGATACTACCCACACCGTGATTGGTGTGACATGCGCACATGCATTTCTGCGACATGAAAAACAAGTGTCAAGTTACCATTTGTAACTAAGAATAGCAAGCATCTCGTGAAAACAGGTGCTGACGATTTGTTAGCTCTAATTGAATTTAGTCCCTTGCGAAAAACTTAAGTGTCAAATTACAGTTTGTAACTAGAAAATAAAAATATCTCGTTATATTTGCATGCAACAAGAACAAAACAATCGTTACCTACCTACACTATTGTAAACGTTAGAACTGTCTCAAATTTAAATAGTCTCGTCTCCTCTAAAACATGTCCTACGAACTAGAAGCGACAATTCGTGACCTCTAATTGAATTTACTCTTTGTGAAAAACAATAGCATCAAGTTCCCCTTTGTAACTAAAAATAACAAGAGGCCATAACTTGTTAGCTCTAATTGAATTCACTCCCATGTGAAAAACAAAGTGTCAAGTTACCATTTGTAACTAAAAATAGCAATATCTCGCTTTGTTTGTTCAAACATTTCATGGGAACAAGTGGTGACGATTCGTCAGCTCTAATTAAATTCCTCCCTTGTGAAAAACAGAAGTGTCAAGTTACTATTTCTAACTAAAAATAGCAAACATCTCGGGGAAACAAGTGCTCACGATTCATCACCTCTAATTGAATTTACTCCCTTATGAAAAACAAGGGTGTCAAATTACCCTTTGTAACTAAAAATAAAAAGATCTCGTTACATTTGCATACAAGAAAAAAAACAATTGTCGCTTCCACTTATTTTGTAAACGTTAAAACTGTTTCAAATCTAAATATGTCTTTTGAACTAGAAGCGACGATTCGTGACCTCTAATTGAATTTACTCGTTGTGAAAAACAAGAGTATCAAGTTACCCTTTGTAACCTGAAATAAAATATCTCTTCCCATTTGTTAACCACTTACTCATGAACTACTTCAAAACGTAAAACTCATCTCGTTCATATAACTAGCCACCATTACACTGAAACAACCCAATGTATGTTATGTAACTGTCACAATCCCCTCCAAACCGGACTAAAAATCACAAACCGGCAACATACACGTCAGTCTTTATTATTCAATCACCAAAGTCCTTGTACTTCATACAACCATAGAACTCTCAAGACTTCATATACCTCACTAAGTTATCTTAAACAATAAATTTTCTTTTTCTTCTACTACAATTCGTGCTGGCTATTAATGTGATAAAGCGAAAACCCTGATAACATTGACGAGAAATGATTAAGTTTCACTTATTACGTATCTTCTCATCCCAGTAGTAAACAAAAACCATTATAAATGTAAAATCGTCACAGAATTTCTTTTTGTTCTGTTGACGAAATTAATCGTAGTCTCTTCGCTTTTCTCTTTGAAACTTATCACTGAAACTGATCAATAGATGCTGAGATTAACGACTCGCCCTCGACTCTGCAGCAATATTTAGGTTTCACTACAACACGCAAATGATTGGAACCTGGTCACAACCTCTTCACATTCTCACTAGGCATTCCGCCCCCTTAAACACAATTGTTCCTATCATAGAAACCCCATCAACATTAGTAGTAGAGCGGCTAACACTCATTGAATTCAGAACCTTATACAATGGAAAGATCTCACCCTTCATCGCATGCTCGCAGTTATATCCCAAAGACTAAGTTTCTTTGACTGATTATCCAATTGCTAATGACTATCAAACCCGCCCACAAAATCCTCAGCCTAACCCACAGAAAATGTCGAGGTAAACCCAATATATGAATATTTCCTCCTCTTTTGCAGAAGAATAAATATGGCCGTTCTCAACTGTATCGGAATCAAACCATTTACCCTTATAACAGGAAATTTGATTGGTGTTTAATAGTAGATCCACTCTGATTGGTGTGACATACATACATCCATGAACCATGATCCACCCGTCCATAACATACCCGACGCGCCGACTAAGAGGTATTTTTTTTCACAAAAAAATAACTCAAAAATGTAGGAAAAAAACCGCGAGAAAATATTTTTCTGTTCTTGCAGTATCTAGAGATGTTAAACATCTTTACTTCCTTTAGTATAACTTGATCATCATGTTAAGGAAGTCAGAATCATTAACACCTTTGACACTTCTTTTCATCATTTCTATAAAAAAAAATGTGGAAATGACGGTCAAATTCTCGAATTGAAGATTTCCTTTATTCTCTTCAGCTATATAAACAATAGTCTCCATGTTGGCGCGAAAATATGCTAGGATATTTGTCCGCGCCGGGACATTATCTGTTCGCCGAGAAGCGAACGGTTTTTCGCGAGAGCGTAGGCAAGGACAAATATCCGAGCTTATTTTCGCCCCAATGGAGACTATCGTGTTTATTATACATCAAATCTTTTACGCAACGCGCGCAATTTTGAAAATTGGGGTATATTCTCGGTTATAATCCATCAAATCTTTTGCGATCGCGGCGCGATTGGTCCTAAACACGCCACGTGACCGAATATCCCCCAGCTAAAACTGGGGGATATCCAAGATTAGAATATACACACTCAGTGATACTTGGGGTTTTAAGCAATCTGATTGGTTCGCTATCTCTGGCTAATGAGCATTATTCACCCCCTACGAGTGAATAATGCGTAAGCCAAACAAAAATAAAGCATACTTTTGAATAAAGCATACTTTTGATTCACACTGATTTGAACGGTGTTTAAGGACCATTATTCTAGACTGTCACGAGGTTTTTTCGAAGATTAACTATAGATTTTCCATGTTCAAAGATTCTGTAAATAGTTTCGCGAATTCGCGCATGCTTTGTACAGCTTGCACGTTTTCCGAGCATGAATTGAGAGGCCAATTAAATCGATTTTTAATGGTTTCCTTCTGAAATGTTGTTGAGATCACTTCCTGTGTATATACTAAAACAATTATTCTTCTCAATCTCGGTGAATAGTGTCAGAATATTTACCTCGCGCGCTTCGCGGCTCGTAAATATTCTGCCAATATTCACCTCGATTTCAAAGAATAATTGTTAAAATATACCCCAATTTTCAAAACTGCGCGCGTTGCGTAAACGATTTGAAGGATAATAAACACGACTACGTCTCCATTGGGGCGAAATATGCTAGGATATGTGTCCTTGGACATTATCTGTTCCTCGAAGCTCACAGTTTTGATCGAGCTACGCTCTCGGAAAACTGTTCGCTTCTCGGAAACAGATAATGTCCGCGGACAAGTATCCTAGCATATTTTCTCGCCAAATAGCAGACTATTGTTTATTTATTATATTAGAAGAGAGTGTTTTACTGGGAACTAAACCACTCGTAGATTCCATACGCCACTTCATCCGGGACCCGGTGGCGTATTTTCCGTATGTCACCTTTGTGGAGTGTCCGTATCGTTCTAATGACGTCCACGATTCACCGCCCCTTGTGCTTTAGGTCTCCATCTAATACAACATAACATTACACGTTGGCTCGAAAGATATGACTTTTATGTTCTCGTTGGATAAGAATACAATATACTCGACAATCCGTTCGCTCGCCTAGGGGGGGGGGGGGGGGGCTCTACCGTGAGATATTGTTCTTAGCCACTCACGCAACATAAAAAATTCCATATCTTCTCGCCCAACCGTGTATATATCCTCTGTCTATCGCCCATGTTTAAGCATAGTGGGAGATATCGCTGTCACGTGACGTGTTATCAGACCAACGCCGCTGTCGCGCGCGGAGCGAAAAGTATTTGATGGATTAATAATGCCATATTATAGTGATAGGCCAGGAGAAATTAGGAAAGTCTACTCATAAGCTTTGGGTAGTACAGGGACAATAGCCCAGACTCTTTCAGAGGTTGCAGTCATTCCTAACACATAACTTTACTTTGCACGTTATAAATGAATCGTGCATTTTGTCGAATTTATTTCAAGATGGAAGCTGTCCCACTACCTGGGACAGCCAGCGACGAAAACGCATTCCAGGTTGGATGTCGATTCATCCGCTGTGGCTCGGGGGGATACAGAGAAGAACAGAACCTCTATCGATAACACTGTGACCAGTACTGTGGAAATATCTACTGACGGGCTTGTAGAGAGATTTCCGTGGGAGCGGAACTTCTACGGGTATGGTATGACGAAAAATACCCCCGGATATTTGGGAAATACCAGCTGGAGGTTGCAAGAGCTATGGCGCTTGTAGGAGCCAACGCGTATGTCATTACGGTGACGAAGCAACTTAGTGTATGTACGTCAAAAAGTGGTTGTTTCACAAGGTTATAGTAAACTGTATACGTGTTGTCGGTCTTACAGACAATTCTGGTGGACTCTAAAATATTAACTTAACCATAATTCATGTAAAGGATACATCAGTCTATAGCTGCGTTTTTTTTTCCATGTTGGTCTCCGCTATCCTGGTCTAAATTGGAATTTGAAGCTGTTGGGTTATTGAGGAGGAAGTGAAAACCATGAGAACCGTGGAGATAAATCCTCGGGAGCAAGGCGAAATATCAACAACAAACGAATCGGCGCCGGAAATGAACTCGGGGTCTCACGTTGGCGCGGAGGATCAGCGCTCTCACCACTGCTGCCATTCCTGCTTCAAAGTCGGGCCTTTCTCTACTCCTACGGCTATACACAACAAAGAAGATGCATGGGACTATCTTTGGTGAAAGGCAGCAACTCACTGGTAGTGGACGTGGTCGGAGAAGGGAGATTACCCTACCCCATGAGAGGGGGTTATAGAGAGGGGAATTTAGCCCGGGAATTTCAGCGCTACAAATAACATCTGGGCTCTGGCTATAAGCATACCTTAAAGTGTACCGTATTCAAGGTTTCCTTCCTACTTATCAAAGTGTGGTGATGAAGTTTGTCGAAAGTAAGCATAACTATACTTGGCTTCACACCAGAAGCTAAGTTAGTTTCACGTAAGCACTTCAGTGACTTATAAGTGCACTTGAAAATCTCAGGTCGAACTTTAAAAAACTTGGCTTCACACCTGATTACAAAATATGTTACTTGAAGCAGTAAAATCAGTCATACATATCACAAATGTAATTGTTCGGCAGTAAAATCGTGAAGAAATCGATATAATTACTTTGTTGCTAAAGAGCAAAGGGGCAGACGACAGCTTCTGTATTTCTCAAGAATAACCATCAACAACGCGGTTTTTGGTTAAAGAAATTGGAGTAGGGCTTTAGCTGACCAAGAAAATGCCTTTCCGTGTGGCTCGTCCAATGTTCAACAGAGTTTTCGGTGTGCAAAGAAATGACCTGGCTGAAACTTGAAACAGCAGCTGGTTTGTAATTGGTGTCGGATGATATGAAAAGCGATGGTTTAGGCTGTTTTGAGAATGAAATTCAAGCAAGTTGTTTACTAGTATCGGTCTGTTCATCAGAATTGTAGCAACGCCTTGTAGAATTGCCTTCAGTTGGCTTCCATTTCTTACTGATTGGTCAAATATGTTCTGAAGTGTGGCGTTGACCATACTTGGCGGCGTACTTCGGCTTATTTGATCTACGAACGTTTCCATGGTCACTAAGTTAAGTCCAAGTGAGTACAATTTACCCCTTCACACTCAAAGTAGGTTCCAAGTGTACTTTTTCATCCAATCAGAAGGAAAACAAAAATCAATTGTGACTCGCCGCTCATACACGTTTTCCTGCAGTTCGAGTCAGCTACATGTGTTCGAGTTTGAACTGGTTCACTGGATTGCCTAAGTCCTTTGTGTTTAGCCAAAGTCATGAGTGACTCAATATTAGAAGCGCTCTATAACAAGTTACAGTTTTAGTAAAACTTAAAAAGTAATTTCCTTCCTATAGTTGTTGATTAACGAAATTTAAATCCAAAATAAATTTTTTCTGTAATAACACTTTTTTTCAGAGCGACAATGGAGGATGAGATGTGTAATTTTTACATGATGTACTGGTATGATCCAAGAGAGGATGAACTTGGAAAGAGCGTTGAGGACTCTTGTGATCTTCTGTTTGAAGATAAACTAGATTTCCCCATGGACTCTGATGTGCCTTTACCAGGAAGTGGACAAAAAGTAGAGATGAAGAGAAACCTTGAGGACGGTGAGTTTGCTTATTGTTGGCTAATCTAATCATTTTATCAACACTCATCACAATTCTTTAATTCTACTACATACTGGCACAATCCAATCACAACCGACATTTCACTGCGATAAGTTCACACCTGCATTAGAACTTTTGTTGAAAGTTCCTCGCCGTGCTGCGGCCTGCCTCTAGGTCATACGTGGCCCGCTCTCTTGTTAAAATCTCAGTTCAAAATTTTTCATACTTGCGATTTTTCCTTATTTCATGTGTTAATTTATGAAACTGTCTGTTTGTTCTAGGGACCATGTGAGCCGTATTGCAATAAAGGAAAAGCATCAGTGTTTCTTGAAGAAGATAATCGTTGGCGGGGAAACAACCCAGGCAGTCAGAGGCTTGGTCGAGTTACTGCAGTCGACACTGATTCACAGGGAATGTGTTTATATTCCATCGTGCCTCAAGAATATGGCAAGCAGAGTAAGAACAACTTCTCACGCTTGCGGCCTAAAAACGGTCCAAAATGCACCATTTTTATGGCAAAAGAATCTGACAGACCAAAAGCAAACTGACTCGGACTTAAAAGTTTCTTTGCATAAGAGTAATGGATACAAACCAGTTTCGCGAAATTCTAGCACAAAACTCGAAAGCAGATCATGTGGAACTTTTGCAGAAGCCGGATTCGTGGAAAGCTATAGTCAGTGCACTTTATAATTGAAATCACTCACACAAGGTAAATTGTATTTTCTTGTTGCAGTTCTTTTGATGAACATAATATTTTCTCAAGTCAAAGTGATCCCATCCCGGAGCCGACTGTACTCAAGTTAGATCCGAAGACGGGCGATGTCATTGACAGTTGGGGAGAACATATGTAAGTATCCATGTACTATGTATTGGTGTTATGCTTGTGGGACATAAGGAATAGGGGCGAGCTTTCCTCAGTGGCACTATGGCGTATTGATTGTTGAGTGCCAATTGTTTTAGATTAGAATTCAGCGCTGCTTGTAACATATTCACCTGAGTGCTTATAGTGATCTCAAGTTTGAGTAAAATCAAGAGCTAAAAAAAACATGTTACTGTGTGGATAATCATGAGATAAGAATTATTCTCTTGGGTCTCCGTAGAGGCTGTCTATCAGTTATTCATTAATCTTTCCTTGGGCTTTGCTCGACGGTTTGCTCACTCCCCTTCCCTACCTCCTTCCCTACCCACCCTCCCTCGCACACTTCTGGGTGCGGGTCTTTTGAATTCTGTTTTCTTCCCATCAATGTTCTTTATTTAGCCCTCATGGGCTGACGATCGATCACGAGGGGCACCACCGTGGTTTAACGTGGATCGCAAAGCCATGTCACCAGGTTCGGAACTCAGAGTCCATCTTGTTTAGTCGATAGAGTCCGTAAACTACCTCGACATGGGGGTGGTGTTGAAGTGATTTAACCAGGGGGAAAGGATGATAATCACTGGGTTCATTTTCCACAACGATACTTAAAAAGCATGGAAATCGAGTTTGATAGAAGGAAATTTGAGTGTCCTCTGAAAAATGCTCAATCACTTGGTATCGTGAGTATTTCCAGTTCTCTGTCGCTTCATTACACGTTCTAGAGCAGTTGTTCATTATCCTTCCTACAGGTTGTTTCAAGTTCACCCCCCCCCCCCCCCCCCCGCCGGAGCGAGAAAAAAGCTTCACGGACCACTCGGAACCACAGTTTTGTTCACCGAGGAAATTGATTGCGATTTTTTTTTAGTCACTTTTTCTGCTATTGTAGTCTTTACAGATTGTGCTATTTAGACTCATGGCAGTGGGAGAGTTGTTGTTTCTGATGGCGTAGAAGTAATCGCTAGTAAAATCAATTGCATTTTACAATCGTGTTGATCCTATTAGTGGTGTGCACAAGATTGAGGTTCAGGATGATTTGTGTGATTATTACAACAATCCAGGCCCCCCTGGCAAACTCTCTATGCGTGGCAATTAGTTAGTAGAGTGATTCGTGGTTAACAGTGCCCTGTTGTTTATCCTATGGATCGTCATCAGATTTTGCATCTTGTTGTCCCGGCGGGACAGAGACATTTTTGGTGGGGAATCGTTTTATTGGTTAAAGGTAATGCAGACCCACAAGTAACCGATGAAAGCACGATGCTGTTGGGGAATTAACAAATTGACGTCAGGATGGTATGAGTAATTGTTTATTCACAATTTAAGCGCCATTTTATGCAAAGGGTTAGCCAATGTAGCCAATGATGCGCCGCAAGAATTCTGCTCGCTGTTAATACGTAAAAATCGCAATCATCGTCAGTTCACAGCCACGGAATCCTTGCGGGGGGGGGTTGAAAATATGTCTGAAGTGGCGACATATGGTTTTTGACCTTCCTTATGAACCATAGTGTGCCACACGTTAAACTTGACTTGAAGCAGAATGTGCGCATCACCTTCGATCCGGTATAATTTGTGGCTTTTTTTCTATTTTTACTGTAGGTACTAGCAACAGTCGCGTGTGTAGATAGTTTTCACCTGACTGGCAAAAAAAGTGCTGTTATAGAACGAATTAACTTAACAAAACGGATTTAGAGCGGACGCGGTGAGGTTTCATTAATATTCGACATATGCAGCCTTCTTATCATTGTTTTCCAGGAGAGATTTCCTAGAGACGCAAAGTGGTGACTCCCAACAGTCCTTTTCACTTTGCATGTTTAACTCTCGTGAAGCGCTTATAGCCGCAACACGAGTTATTCGTCGAGTTATGGCCAAGTGGGGTCAGCGCGCGTGTGCTTGTAGCTTCATACTCCTATGCTAAATGAGAGTACGCTCGACGGGCTTACTCTTAAATTGCCTGTCTAATTTTAATTAAAGGCCTAAAATTACAAAGATATAACCTAAAAGAGGACTCGGGCATACCTGAAACTGAGAAACATCGAGCAATCGTAAAAATCCGATCGAGCAGCACAAGGTTCTCACTGGATGCGAGAGGGAATTCGTATGGATTTTACAGAAACGAGATTCGTTTTAAGTACGGGTTTTATGGTATCGTAAATGTGCATATAGCGAGCGAAATGATATCAAGCCCAGAGCTAATGTTTTTTGTATCCGGTAAAATAAAGGGGAACAAAAAAGAAAAATAATACTGGCCCATACCCGGAGTCGCTCGCCGTACACTGGAACCGGCATGAGATCTTCAGTACCAACATAAGTTACGTCTTTCCTTTTTTTTTTTGTTTAATCGTTTTTTTGTATTTTAACATAACGTGCAGGGGCCTGGAAAAAAATTAACATCCATATTA
>JAHPZR010010551.1:20000-34363 GCA_019787425.1 Platygyra sinensis | reverse complement strand
TCTTTAAGAGAAGTATTCTCATTTTCTTTAGTAATTAGACAAGATTACCTAAAAAAAAGTATGTAAACCTATATTTTTACAACCATGGTCAGGAAAAATAACTCCCTTAAAAAGAGGTAAAGCTACTAAAAGTAAGCGACGTTAAAGCACGTTTGGTCTGTTGGTCTAGTGGGATGATTCTCGCTTCGGGTGCGAGAGGTACCGGAATCGATACTGGGAGTCTCCAATACGTCTGTGTTCGCAGGCTATACCTCTTTTTATTTTGAATTACGCATTATTCACCCGACTATTCTAGGGGTAAAAATTTGATTATAGTACCACGTTAACGTAAATTACAACAAGTTTGTTTAAAGATCATTGTATTTCACAACGGTTTCCGTAGTGTAGTGGTTATCACGTCCGCCTCACACGCGGAAGGTCGCCGGTTCGAGCCCGGCCGGAAACATTCTTTTTCGCCTGTTTATTTGATTTTTGCAGTTTGTTTTTTTTCCTTGTATGAATATCTCGATTTGTTTATGAACTGTTCCATGACATCTTGTATTTTACCTTACATAGGGCTGCCTCGCCTGAAATTTGAATTGACCAATCAGAATTCAACATTGTCAGATTACCTTAAAAAAAGTATGTAAACCTATATTTTTACCACCATGGTCAAGAAAAATAACTCCCTTAAAAAGAGGTAAAGCTACTAAAATTAAGCGACGTTCAAGCACGTTTGGTCTGTTGGTCTAGTGGGATGATTCTCGCTTCGGGTGCGAGAGGTACTGGAATCGATACTGGGAGTCTCCAATACGTCTGCGTTCGCAGGCTATACCTATTTTTAAAGAGAGTTATTTCTCTTGACCATGGTTGTAAAAATATAGGTTAGTTTTGCATACTGTTTTTAGGTAATCTTATCTAATCACTTAAGAATATGAGAATACTTCTGTGAAAGAATATTCCGTTCTTGCCCGGCTGAAATAACAATCGACCAACGGTGGATACTACCCAAAGCGGGCGGTACTATTGTACTCTTTTGCAGCAAAAATGAAATGCGAAAGCGAGTCATAAATGACTTAAGGACGTTCCCACGAAAATTTTCCATTCGATAGAATTTTTTTAAATTTTTACTGCAGGCAGATAATGAGCTACTTGTGCCAGAAATGCAAAAAAATTTGGGGGTCACCGTCTTCGTTTCAGAGATAAAGCAGGTGGAAAACTACCCTGATTTCGAAAAATTGTCTCATATAATTGAGCACGGTATACAGGGATTTACAGTTAAAAATATCGAAGGTGAGTCAACGGAGGCAAACGATCTTAGTCATATTTTGTAGAAGTGGGTCTGTTGCCTAAATAATTCCAAATGTTACTAACGTTTTCACAAAATTTAACCCTTTAAGAGGCATTTGAAACCGCCGCACATATGCACAAAGAGCTATATATATTAAGAACGGAATTCGATGGTGCATTTTGCCAAAAATTCAATTTTCTAGTCGATAGAGTTTCTTCATTTTTTCCCTAAACGTAGAAAATCAGTAGAGGAAATGATCTATCCAAAGAAAAATTGGGGTCACCGAACGTCCAAGATCGTTAAATCCAGGCAAAGCTCTAGCAATGGCCATCTGCCCTATCATTTGTTTATTTTATGACTTAGCGCGCGCGCTCGTGCATGACGTGGCATGTGAATTTGCGTGCGCAGTAAGGATGCGCAGAAACAATTAGCGCGAACGTCCTTAAGGGAATAGGTAGAAATGTTTACAGAAATCACGAAGTTACATTGGTGGTCTTTCGTATATGGCGTAGCACAGGTTATACTTGTTAGTTGTTAATTATTGGTTGTAAGTTATCTTATTAGATGAGGTAGTACATTTACGTCAGATGACTGACTGACGCATCCTCACGAATAAAGTCTTCACATTGAATGTCTCGACTTTGCGATGAGTCAGAATTGCTTCATTGACGTGACATGGAAAACTCCGTCAGTCTGCTGACTGTTAACTACACTGAAGACAACGCAGATCAGAAGTTATGACACCAGCTGAGCCTGGTCAAGGAATAAAACAGTTGCCTGAAGAATTCCTTATATGTCTGGCCTGTTGGTCTAGTGGCATGATTCTCGCTTTGGGTGCGAGAGGTCCCGGGTTCGACTCCCGGACAGGCCCAATTTGTTTTCCTTTTTAAACGTATTAGTTGAAAAAATCATAAATTTTTAGCAGGGAGCATACCACATCAAACGTGCTCTTCATTGATGGGCTGCAACTGCTCTCAGTTAAGTTTACACATGGTGCAAGAACATTTACACAGACCTCAACATGGGGAAGCATAGTGTTTTCCAAATTGTATGAAGTCATTAAAGAATAAAAAATAAAAATTCAAGGAGCTCCCTCACGGCAATACTTTCAACTTTTTATTTTGTGTTTTTCTCCTGACATGCTTCAAAATTTTGAAAGAACTGTGTGCAGGTGGGTGGCAAATTATAGTGTCATAGGAAAAAAAAAAGTGTTTACGCCTGGTTCGGACCGGCCACCTTCCGCGCGTAAAGCGGACGTGATAACCACTACACTACGGTAACCAGTTACGAAATAAAAAGGTTGGAGTGGTGTGCTGATCGGGAACTGGTAGGTTTTGTTTTGATCAGGAAGACAGAAAAATAAGTCTAGGAAGTAAATCAAGCAGTTAAACATTGCTCAATATGAAAGTTTTTCAAACATAACGCTATCCTTGTTTCACTTTACTAAAAGGTCTCATTGGGGTTAACCGTCAAATGGCAAAAAGCTGTGTCAAACGTCAAATGAGCAAGCCAATATTAGCTGTCAAGTGTCTCAGATATCTTTAGTCAATAACCATGATAACTGAATGACTGACTGGGGTCAAGTGATGCTGTTTAGAGAGACAATCCTGTTAATATATCACAAAAAGATACACTTATGTAGTTCTAGTCACGATCACGGGCAGGAGATTAATGCACGCAGCGGTAACAAGGGTGAGGTAATTACGTCAATTCCGGACAAACAGTTGAAGACCAAAAATGTAACATTTAATGCACAAGTTATAGGACCAAGTGGATTGTTCGAATGTGGGCAAATTTGTACCCCTTTATGAAAAATTATAACAAAGTTTCCATATAACACGCGCCTTGATTGGCTGAAACAACGTGTTTTATCAGAGAACAGTGGATGGGTTGATGACATGAAGCTGGCTTTCAAACTTTTGCTTCGGAATTTTGACAAATTTGACCCAATTTATACTGACGTCCTCCGCCCTGTGCATGACTCCGAAAAAATGCTATGTAAACGAGCTATTTGTCAGCAGTAAATATGGCTCATGGAGACCATTGTTAACAACACGTAGTGTAAAAACCTTTCGCACGTTTTGTTAGATCCGGAACAAAACACGTAGCAGAATTGTAAATATATTATCTACCTAGCGAATTCTTCGATGAAAGACATTGCAAAGACAGAACTATACTTAAGAAATAAAACAACGAAAGAGAATCATGTATAAATTGCATGAGCTGTCTCTGTTTATGATGCGAATTAAGCATTATGTTTGTGAAAATTCTCAAACTTACCTGCAGTGTAGTAACGCTCGCTTGATTAGTAAAAACTGCTGCGGTCATCTCAACGAAGTGAACCTCGACAATTTCGTATCATCGCTTCTGCTTTCGTAATTTCGATCGGTAAACGTTTTCATGAGCCACAATGCGGCCGTATTCCTCTGGACTAGCAACCTTTACCTGCCTTTAGATCCTGATTAAAAGGGTTAAACTTTAAAAAAAAACGAACTTTGAAGGCATCGTTCTTCTCTCGAAAGCAACTCGAAAGTGAAAACTCAGCTGAAGTCCAGTTGGTGATTGACAGCAGTCGTCAATCACAAACTGGACTTCACAAGGACCAGAACAGTTTACTTTTGTTGTTTTGTTGATTTTGTGGTTGTTGTTGTTGTTTTGTTACGTGATTTAAAAAAAAAAATTAAAGCTGATGTTAATGAGACACTGCTGCTGTAAAGTTAAATATATTTAAGTCACACTCATGTGGGTAACGACATTGCAGTCCCTCCCCCTCATGCTGGGTACATGGAGGAAACACAGGCAAAACGCTGAATTTAGTGGCGAAACATGGGTGGCAGGCAAGGCAGAGCCTATCTCCCCTAGAGTAGCAGCATCTCTAGGGGAACCTATGTTGGGAGAAATAAATGAAACATAGAATGGACCAGAAGAGGGGTGCCCTTCTGAGAGGTCAATAGGTCAGATGATACGATGGCACCATCCTGGAGAGATCCGGACCTCTAGTATTACCAAGGGTGGCCATAGCACTTACTGTGGGGCAAAGTGCAGCCTAGGTTGCACTACCCTGCCACCAAAAACTTTATTGTCTAAGCAGCTATGGTTTACACACAATATAGGAAATAGAATATAGCAGTAAATAAACTGATAAGGTTTGGCAAGCAAAAGCTGGCAACTCGCGAAAGGTAATTACAACCGCATGGAGGAAAAAAAACATAGGAAAGAACAAAGCTACCAGTACAGGGAGGGAGGGTGGGGAAAGTGGAGAACAGCCTAGCTTGAACGATAGCTCACAACTGAGACAGGGTCAGAAGACAATGGGATTACTAATTGGGGATTGGAGGAGTTGGTAGAGCTATAGCATGCTGAAATCACATGAGAGCATGGTGGAAAATCACTGGGAGCTTTGTCGTATGATCAACCATATGGCATATGATTACGTTACATTGGACATTGACCTAAGGCTATTGCACAATGGCTAAGGGGGGGGGAGGGGAGGATGAACAGAATTAGTGACAACTTTAGATGACAGCTATGATATAATCTGCAGAGCTCATTAACCAGAGTTTAAATGCTTAAAGTTCTAATTTGTGTCTCTTTTCCAGCAAACTCGTCAAGGAAAACCGTAAGAGCAGTACCTGAAACATGAACACAGTCGGGCTACCCTGCAGTCTGAACTAATTTACAATTTCCATGTACTTTTGAGTCAGTATTCTCGGTTTCAACAAAACATTGAGCTTCTTTAAATCTATTCATTTACAGCTACTTCAGTCACAACTTTGGTATGAGAAACGTATTTCGGGGAATTAACTTAAATGGTAAATAACTTAAAGGAGCAGTACGGCAATACTTTCATTTTTTCTTTCGTTTTGTTTTTTTTCCCTACATACCTCTAATTTTTCAAAGAACTGGCCGCACTTGGGTAGTAAGATATAGTGTCGTAGGAAAAGAAAAAAACATTTGTTTCCGGCCGGGTTCGAATCGGCGACCTTCCGCGTGTAAAGCAGACGTGATAACCACTACACTACGGAAACCAGTTACGAATGAAAGGTGCCAGTGGTGTGCTGATCGGGAACTGATCGGGAACTGAACTTATCATTCGACGCATTGTTTTCTTCCTTTCCATTGCAATTGGCCGAGAGCCCACCACGTGAACTGCAAATAACTACCTACAAATAATGGTCTGCTCATGCGTGGTACCGTTTAAACGAGTTTTGCATCAAATAATATTCTGCTCATGCGTAATTGGTACCACGCTCTCAAGAGAAAAATGGCAGATCGATTCCCTGAGCTGCCAGGAAGTGACTAAAATATAAAAACGAATTTGGTGATCGAATGAAAAGACAATTATTGAACTCGGTTATCGCAAAAT
Organism: Platygyra sinensis; assembly: GCA_019787425.1. Lineage (NCBI taxonomy): Eukaryota > Metazoa > Cnidaria > Anthozoa > Scleractinia > Merulinidae > Platygyra > Platygyra sinensis. Next base: position 28,727 of record JAHPZR010010551.1, on the reverse strand, counting down.
ATCGTCATTTGTCAGTGTCTCGCAGATCAATTATTTGCCTCAGCCTTCGGCTTCGGAAAGCAATTGATCTTCGCCTCTGACAATTCACGATATTTTGCTCAATCTCGTCCAATAATTGTATATATTGAAGTTTTTCAAACGTAATGCCATTCTTGTTTCACTTTACCCAAAGGTCTCATTGGAGGGGGGGGGGGGGGGGGGGGGCAGAGGGGTAAATCTCCCTTCTCCCTACTTTCTGAGCCAATTTCTCCCTCCTCCCTAAACGGTTACGTTTCTTTTTCTCCCTCCTCCCTACTTTTTCCCCCTATTTCTCCCTCCTCCCAACTTTTTTCGGGCCATTTCTCCCACCTCCCTATTCTGTTCCTCTCCCCTCTCATTGGGATTAACCGTCAAATGGCAAGAAAGTAAGTGTCAACCGTCAAATGAGCAAGCCAATATTAGCCGTCAAATGTCTCAGATATCTTAAGTAAACAACGGAATGACTGACTGGGGTCATCATGCTGTTTAGAGACAATTCTTTTTAATATATCACAAAAACATACACTCATGTTTAAGTCCTTTAACTTCTAGTCACAGGTAACAAAGGTGATGTAATAACATCAATAACACAAACAGATGAGGACCAAAAATGTAACTTTTAATGCACAAGTTATGGTACTAACTGGATTGTTCAAATATGAGCAAGTCTGTACCCTTTTTTGAGAAATTATTGCCAAGTTTGCTTTCAAAAGACGAGTAACGATCACGATCACGATAATGACAGTTTATTCACATAACTTCTGCACAGTGGCTTCTAGTTTGTGAAATCCTTTTCACATGCAGAAAAAATAAATAAATTGTACGGTAAGAGGATGGATGCATGGGCTTCTTACGCTAACTATATAGAAAATAATCATATGAACAGTTATTAATAGCTATTTTTTTGCGGATCAGAACAAAAAGAACGGTAAATGGCGTTTTCAATCGTTTATGGAATTTCATATTGTTCTCCCGGCCAATCAGGAGGTAAAGATTTGATTATAGCCCGTTACCACGTTAGCGTAGTGCACAATTACGTTCTTTAAGGTGGCTGAACACAGTTTTCGCGCGCGCTCATGCTAACGCAATTCAGCGCGCGCACAAGTATTGCATAAAAACAAGCATGGCATCAATACAGCGATCATTTTATTTGCTCAATGTCCGTGCTATCTGTACTATTTTTCTTCACAAATGAACACTGTATTGATGGTTTTACTCTTTTATTACAGAGGTATGTTAGAAAAAGTAACGATGCAAAGAAACCAGCAATTCTCAGCTTTTGTTTGTTACCGAAGGAACCCAGTTAAATGCAGCGCATGCGTAGTAAGTCGAAAAATTGCGATTGAGTGAAAAATTGACTTTTGGAGATACGCCTATTTCTCGAGAACCACTCATTAGAATTTCACGAAATTTAGAGCGAAAATACTTTAGGAAATAAGTAACTGGGGGATTCAAAAAAATTAAAATTTAACAAAAGAAATTCAAGATATGCCAGTGAACCTTCAACGAGGGATAATTAAAGATCTGTTTGTGAAATTATTATTAAAATAGCGCTAACATGTGAGTATCGTTACAAGCTTGTTGCATGCAAATTATAAAGAAAATCTAATGACTAGATTTTCTGCAAATAAACTAAACCGATTTTAAACGCCTGTTTATAATTAATCATGTTACCATGACAACGGCACATACGACAGTTAAATTATCAAAAAGTTGAAGTTTGTGTTGTTAACTTGCTTGCTGCTATTTTTGGCGACCAAAGGATCAAGGGTTTTAGAAGCAAAGGTAAATGAAACAGAGGTATCAAAAACTGTGTTCAGCCACCTTAAGGCTCATTATGTTTCACCGAAGTTTCCGTAGTGAAGTGGTTATCACGTCCGCCTCACACGCTGAAGGTCGCCGGTTCAAGCCCGGCCGGAAACATTCTTTTCACTTCTTCACTCTTTTTACTCGTGTGTGAATTTATCGATTTGTTCATGGACTGTTTTATGACATCTTGTATTTTACCTTGCATACGGCTGCCTCGCCTGAAATTTGAATTGACCAATCAAGATTGAGCAGGCGGGAAAATCTCTTAACTGTGGTGGACTTACTCGGCTCCGCCTCATGAGTCTACAACATTTTTACCACTGTGATGACGCATATCGCTGTCGATAAGAATACAGAAAGCGCTAAACCACTTTCGATTTGTTAAAAATATTTTCAATAACCGCCTCTACCTACCGGAAATAAATTGACTTTCAGTCATTTATAATTCGTTTTCACATTTCCTTTTTGCTATAATTCAAAAGAGTACAATATCGTACCGCCCGCTTTGGGTAGTGTCGACCGTTGATCGATTGTTGTCCAGGTTGTTTCAAGGCGAGAACAGAATATTCTTTAAGAGAAGTATTCTCATTTTCTTTAGTAATTTGACAAGATTACCTAAAAAAAGTATGTAAACCTTTTTTTTTTTACAACCATGGTCAGGAAAAAAACTCCCTTAAAAAGAGGTAAAGCTACTAAAAGTAAGGGACGCTTGAGCACGTTTGGTCTGTTGGCCTAGTGGGATGATTCTCGCTTCGGGTGCGAGAGGCCCCGGGTTCGACTACCGGACAGGTCCTATTTGATATTCTTTTATCAATGAACACAGCATCAGAACGAATCTGCAATGGTTTTCTGACGTCACAATGGTCATATGGAACCATTTTTTCTTCCTCCGTTAAACCTTCCTTGTAACCGCCTTACGGGCGTTTTATTCTAGCAAGAAAAATGTTTAGTCGGTCAGTTTCTTATTTAAAGAACTCTTAAATACGACCAAGCCGATTTTTGTGGCCTGTTGATGAACGGATTAACGGAGCTTTACTTTACTTAACTAGTAATAGTTCACACTAAATCTGCCCCTGCTTCTATTTTTTTCCGTCAAGGGTATAAAATTCTTATAAAAATTCCACTGCGATATTTTTTGTAAACTATATCACTAATACTGTTCAAGTAACTTAGGCATCTTATCATAAATATGATCCAAATTAAAGAATCAACAAATAAGTTAACTAAACCAACACATTCTCTTTACATAATACTTTCATGAAGTGCATTCTGAAAAAAAAATATCAAACCACCCTGTACGTTGTTCTAGTTTTATACTGAAACAAATCATTTGTCTTGATATACGAGGACTCTACGAGCAAACGTATCTCGAAAACAGAACAGAAGTCGAGATTTATTTTCAGAGATGTAAACAGAAGTATCGCGTTACAGTTGCCCATATATGCAAATTAGAGTCAAAATTTTTTGTCCTCAATGAAAACACCGCAAAACATTTACTGTTACATTTGGATCCCTGCCAGTCAACCCAGCCGTCACATGGGCTCTACGCCACGTAAGATTACTCAAACAAAAAAAAGCGATCCAAATAAACGTGATCTTTATACATGGTGTTTAATTGGGTCGAGTCTGTCGACCCCGTTGCTGATTTGTGTCCAGACAGTTCAAACTGGTACTGCTGAATAACCTTTGAATTCAAGATATGAAGAAATCACTGTGACGACAGATATCAGCCCTAAAATATATTTCGGCAAGATCCTCTCCTCCTCATGCAGCTTATAATATCTTGCTCGATCTCCTCCTCGTGTTCGTGGTGGCAAGAATTACCCATGTAGCATTGCCTTGCGAGCTGACTGAAAAATTAACCGGGACCACCGTGCGCGCCTAGTTTCATCAAATCGGGATTGATTCGCATACTACACCAATATTTCACACATTCTTTATACGTATACGCGGGGGAGACTATAATGCCTCCTCGGGTTTTGGCCTCTGGGCCAAAACCTGCGGGGGCAATTACTCTTATTCGTATTATTTCTTTTTGTTTTAGATTCATTTTGGATTCACTAATTTTCAGTGTGCAAACAATTTCATCTGACCACCATGAAACCCTTTTAAATTACAATATGACCAAGTGTTTCTCTTAGCATCCATTTTTTTGTCAGTCAAACCAGCACTTATCAACGAAGACTAGGAAAACAACAGACTAAGGTCAGTTCTTTGATCTAATCGTTTTTTCTTCTGAGAAGTACCAAATTATTCAAAAGAGGTTTTTAACCGAAGTAAAGGTTGCAAATTTGAAAATAAAATTAATAACAAACTTGAGATGTTTTTCAGCTGGTTTAATGAAAATGGACCTTGGCGTTATCAGTACCACGCTCTACCTACCGAGCTCACGTACAAGCATTAAGGAGGTTCGAAAGGGTTTTAAGCTGCACGAGCGCGCGCAATCTACACACGCCATAACTAAGATGCACGCGTCAGCTGAATCAGTATTAAAATCAGCACACCGAATTAAAGTTTAAAATCGCGCGAACCGGAAATATAATCTGCGGAAAACATTTGTTTTTAGCTCGAAAGTTTGCTCGGTGACCTATCTTGATTTTTTGCATGCACGTACCATTCACGATGGCACTTCAGATATCAAAGTTTCGGGGAAAATTAGCTAGTGGAATTTCCTGTAAGCCATAAAATGCTTTTTGTTTAATTATATTTAATTCTGCAAGATAAATTTTTTCCATACTGTCTGAAAAGTTAAAGAATTCAGGGAACTTTCTAACATAGAAATAAAAATGGTCGGTCACCGAATTAGTTTCTCAGATAATTTAAAAAATTAATTAATTTAAAGAATTCAGGGAACTTTCTAACAAAGAAATAAAAATGGTAGGTCACCGAATTAGTTTCTCAGATAATTTACAAAAACTAAAATTTAGAGGACGCTTTTGTGGACCTTGTGCGTTGCCATGGTAACTGATATGACGTCACAAGTACCCTTAAAGTATAGCCCAACAATAGAGTTGCAAGGAGACATATAGTTTGCCCACACCATTAAACATCCTTCTTTGTAATCTTCCATCGTTTTACAAACAATATAGCAACGAAGAACCCTTTCGAGCCTCCTTAACATCTTTTTTTTTTATAAGTATTACTGCCTTTGTACAAGTAGGTTACCGTAAGTTGGGTCAAGTGAGGTAGAGCACCGGCCTAGCGCTTTTTTTTTTGAGTTGCTGTTGTGTTCAAACTGATTTCGTCTAATTCTTTAAGTTGCAGGTTTATATTGTTATATTGTTTCTCGAAATGAATCTGTTTTTTGATTATGTCTCGTACGAGTCAATATCATTAGCTTATGCTCTAAATAACAAGAAAGTCGAATGAAAATCACCATATTTTCTTAAATTACTAATTTTTTTTGTTTAGTTCAAAGCTTGCAACTAATTATCAGGTCATATCTCTAATCGATTGGTTTTTCAATAGTTAGTATTTTGTTTATTGAACCTAACGTTTACCCCATGGGAATTAAGCTCAAATGGTAGAGCGCCCGCTCCGGAATCCGGAATCCGGAATCTTTCTTGGGATTCTCCAACAGTCTTACTTTGCTTACTAATAAGTAGCTTTACCTCTTTTAAAGAGAGTTATTTTTCCTGACCATGGTTGTAAAATTATAGGTTTGCATACTTTCTTAGGTAATCTTGTCTAATTAGTAAAGAAAATGAGAATACTTCTGCTAAAGAATATTCCGTTCTCGCCCTAAAACAACCCGGGCAACAATCGACCAACGTCGACGCTTACCAACTGGCGGTACTATTGTACGCTTTTGCAGCAGAAATGAAATGTGAAAACGAATTATAACCAGGAGCCGGTAGGTAGAGGTTTTAATTGAAAATATGTTTAACAAATCGAATTTGGCTTAGCGTGGTCTGTACTCTTATCGACAACGATACGCGTCATGACAGTGGTTAAAATGTTGAATTCTGATTGGTCAATTCAAATTTCAGGCGAGGCAGCCCTATGTAAGGTAAAATACAAGATGTCATGGAACAGTTCATAAACAGATCGAGATATTCATACAAGGAAAAAAAAACAAACTGCAGAAATCAAATAAACAGGCGAAAAAGAATGTTTCCGGCCGGGCTCGAACTGGCGACCTTCCGCGTGTGAGGCGGACGTGATAACCACTACACTACGGAAACCGTTGTGAACTACAATGATCTTTAAAGAAACTTGTTGTAATTTAGTTTAACGTGGTACTATAATCAAATTTTTACCCCTAGAATAGTCGGGTAAATAATGCGGAATTCAAAATACGATTACAAAGGCCGTTTACAGTTTGCAAATATCTGCATTAGTTCTGGAGATGTTTAAGTTAAAAAAATGAGCAAAATATACAAATGAGAGGACTGCTGACGTCATACACTCACCCTATATGACGTTGTTATTGTTGTCGAACATATAAACAGAGCTATCTCGGTCAAATTCCATCGGAGACCATTATAATTAACTCGGTATTCCGATAGTTACAAAGGCAACACTTCTATTGCTGTAAACAATTGTGTTCCCATGTCGACAGACTGTTTTCCAGTCCCCTAAAAATGATTTAACTTTTTTGGTGATTTTCAGTTTGAAAAATATTGAACACAACCTAACATATAAGTACGCTTGTCCACTGTAAAATATCAAAATGGACTCCCAAAGGTGGCCAAAAAATATTTTGATATCGAGTAGGTGTGGAACCCAGGATGCTTCAATAGTAAAAGAACTGTTAAGCTCATATTGTGGAGCACATCTAGCAGAGTCTTACGGCAAAGAATAAAAGATATCTGCTACACTGACGTAAGCTGATGTATCTTTTTTATCCAATTTTGTTCAAAATTTGTTCGAGTTTTTGACGTCGTTCACTTTTCCAATTTGCACATTTTAAAAACTTGAATATCTCTAGAGTGAAAAGAGATCTTTGAAATAGTAAACAGGATGTTTTTTGGCGTACAGTCCAGTTGTTTATCTTTCCTGAAAAACAAAAAGATTAGAAAGATGCGAATTTCATTACAGTAGCTTTTTAAATATGCAGTCTTCTAAATTTTCAGTCGACCTCTGCGTGGAACTTAAAAATAAATCCATTGGATAACACAACCTTACGAAAATTCTAATTTAAACAACATGTGAAGCTTTATATAGCATAAAAAAGGCGATGTTTGTAAGTCACCGATGGGAGTTGAACCCATGACCTCCTGTTTACTAGACGGGCGCTCTAATCAACTGAGCTACGGGCCCCCATTTAGGATTGTTATTTTATTATATTTTTTCAAAATAGATAGACCCCTGCACGCGCTCTAATTGGTCAAAACCCGCTATGTTGTATTAGAGTAAAAATATAACCGAATATTTCCGAGGAATTGTAGAAAGCACTCGCCTGCGGCTTGTGTTCTCGATATTTCCCTCGTGTTCTCAAATGCCACAATTTACCAATGTAATACACGGCTTAATTAGGCGTTTTTATTTCTACCAGTAGTTATGAAAAACGGGTCGGCAAACATTATTATTATTTTTTTGACTTTTCGCAACTTCCCCTGTCTAATATTAGTTCAGTTGCATACTGAGTTGTCTACGGCTGATCTCGTTTTTTGCTTGTTTTCTGGTTAGGGATGTAGACAGAATAACTATCTTACTTCCCCGTCCCTATTTTCTGTCCCTAAACTTTAACCATTCGAAGCAATTAGTTAATTCTCTTTGTTTTATTTCCACAAGGCCCGTAGCCAAGTTAGAATGACTAACACTGGGCAAAAAATAATGACAGGTAACGTGACGTTACCTGATCGAGGCAAAATGGCGTCATAAGTTACAGGAAGCATGCCTGCATTGTTTCTGATTGGGCAATAGACTTGTGGGTTTACTATGCTGTTATTCCGAACACCAAAATCAAAATAGAACTAAGAAAATATGCGAACAAACTAAGACCATCTTGACCTTGTAATCATGACACATTATGCGATTACAACGCACAAAATAAAAAATTGGAGAATCCGGGTATCGATCACGGTACCTCCCGCATGCGAAGCGGGCGCTCTGCCATTTGAGCTAATTCCCCACCTGCACAGAAACGAAGCATTTGAAAAGCTCACATTAAAGCAATGATTTAAACACAACTCATTTTAACCAAGACGAGAGGAAAAGCAGCAGGGAAAGACAAAATATAGGACTCAGTTAGAAAATCCAAAGTTATCCCTCTTCATGTGGAAGGCGAAGAGGAAGAATAAAGGGAAAAAATTCTCCACCAAGTTAGAAAATAGGTATGAAGAACCCGACACAAATGCAAGAGGTCAATTATGCATAAATTAGTTGAATGAGCGAGACATACCTACCCATTCGTTTCGTAAAATATCAGAGCTAGATTTGTATTGTTACCCACATCCAAACATTGCTAAATCAGACTCGATATATTTGTTTGTTACCTAACCTTGTGTATGCCCGTCACCACTCCGTTGGCAGTTAAAAATCGGAAATTGCTGCCAAATTAGAGAAGCAAAATGTTGCAGTTAGCTAGAGTAAATCTCCCTTACGAATGCTGAGCAATATTACAAGCTCTAGGTGCATTGCCCTCTTGTGGAAGCCAGAATTAAGAAGAACTTTAAAATGGTGTGGAACGTTACTCCTACCAGTTTTACACGTAACGACCGTTTTCAAACAGAACGTCAATCTCAAATGACGCACTGACTGGTCAAGAATGCCTAAACACAGTTGCCGCAGAACTCATATAGTCACTAGATTTTACCATTTACCGAGGGTAATTTCAGGAAAGGTGGTTTTTCGTACTATTCACCGAAGTGGAGGTGGCTAGCGGTGGATATTTACCTCGCCGCTTCGCGGCTCGGTAAATATCCACGCTAGCTACCGACACTGAGGTGAATAGTT
>JAHPZR010010551.1:0-17500 GCA_019787425.1 Platygyra sinensis | reverse complement strand
GGAGGACATTTCAAGAAACTTTCAGATATGTAAACAACGGTGACCTTAGTGAAGAATCTGTGGACTATCTACGTTATAAATGCGAGGTAGCGCTCAACATCCTTCAGATGTCATGCCTCGTTTACAATATCCCATCTTCTCTTATTGATCAAGCACAAGAGATTTTTATTACTCTGGAAGAGGCCTGGAAAGAACTTCAGTGTGGTACTTCCAGCAATAGAGTACGGTTGGAGCATGTCTTTTCTGGTTCTCCCGGGCGACCAGCTTTTCATATTCCTAAGGAAGTTCTTGAGATGTTTGTCGAAAACAAGTTTAGCATCAATGCCATGGCAAGAATGCTGGAAGTAAGCGAGTCTACTGTGAAGAGGCGACTGTACAGTTTTGGGATATCAATTTCTTCAAAATATGCTGATTTAAGTGAGGAAGAATTAGACACTATTGTTTTGCAAATACTCCAGCAGTTTCCAAAAACTGGCTACAAGCGAATGATTGGCTACCTTTTGGCTAGAGGCATAGAGTCCAGGAGAAAAGAGTCCAGGAGACAATGAGGAGAGTGGATCCTGAAGGTGTCATTGAACGGTCAATCTCTCTAAATATAATACAAAGACGGAGATACTCTGTTCCGTGCCCAATGGCCCTGTGGCACATTGATGGACATCACAAGTTGATAAGGTGAATTTGGGAAATCGTTCGAAAATGAACGTTAGTTGGTATTGCGATAATACACTTAAGAAAATTACTTGTTCCTGATAGGCTAAAAAGGAATGCAGTTTTCATGGAACACCAGTGCAAATTACAATAAATATTCCCAAGTTAGTAAAAAGACAATATTATACTATTTCTATTACACCTCCATAAACCCCATCTCAGATCAACAAAATCAGTGCATTTGTCTAGTACATTTGCATTGCATTTAACATGCATTGCAAATACCCTTTTAGACTATTATTCTTGACTGCAGTGAAAACATACATTTTTTCAAGCCAGTCTATTCAAAATAACACAGATATTCTACATATGTTGTATACTGTACATGTCAGGGGTAACTGTGAAAGTGACAATATTGTTAAAGTTAATTGTAAACATCAATAATTTGTTTCTGTCACGCAATAGTAAATTTCTTTTCCTTGCTTCTTTATGTAGGTGGGGCTTTGTTACACATGCAGGTATAGATGGGTATAGCAGAAAAATAATGTATATCAGATGCAGTACAAACAACAAGGCAAGCACTGTATTGTGTGAATTCGTAGATGCTGTGGAGAAATTTGGTTTGCCATCACGAATTCGGGGAGATCACGGAGTGGAGAACGTTGATGTTGCCCGATACATGCTGTACCATCCTTTACGAGGGCCGGATAGAGGGAGTTTCATAGCAGGGAAAAGTGTCCACAATCAACGTATAGAGCGACTATGGCGTGACCTCTATACAAGCTGTATTCACATTTACTACAGTGCTTTTACATACTTGGAGGAGCAGGGTCTACTCCAAATAGAAAATGAACTCCACCTGTATTGTCTTCACTTTGTTTTCCTGCCGCGTATCAACCAACACATTACAGAGTTCCGCAATGGATGGGATTGTCACCCTTTGTCAACAGAAAGGAACCGGTCTCCAAATCAGCTCTGGATTGAAGGACTCATTAGAAGTAACAACCCTCTTTATGGCCAAGACATTACTTTAATTTCACAGGCAAGTGGTGCATTTGTTACATTTGGGAGGGGAGGGTTAGTAACAATTAGGCAAGGGCCATGGAAACTCGGGGGAAGGAAAACTCCCAAAAAATATGGTGGGGGTGCATGGACTGCTTCGCAAAACCCTTACCCTATTTTTGACCAAAATCTGTTTTCCCCATCTTAATTATGACCAAAAATTTGATACTCTATTTATAACTGTTGTGGCTGACGCAGTTGCCTAAACACAACTTTTGAAGGGCATGGAGATGACAAAATACAAGGTTTCATTCAGTTCCAATGAGTTCAACATTGCACAGGTTAATCCCTCTGGAAATGCAATGTAAAATATCATTGACCATTCATTGATATAGCTGGATCAGCGGGGAGATTCCAGGGGTTTTGTTAGCATTTTCAGCAGGAGGGTCACTAGTTTTCACAGGTGGGTAAACCTTTTTGAACTTAACTTCTTTATGACAAAAACTTTTTTCTAGATGGTCAAACCAGGCAGGCAAAATTGTCCTCACAGTCGGTCATCCTGAATTCTCTCGTTTTCTAACAAAGCGTTACCTGCATCATCTAATAATAAATTAACTTTCATGACGGGAAGTGATGAAAAGTATGGTGGTTAGTCATATAACATAGAAGGGCACATGTAATGTAACACAATAATGCGTTTGTTTAGGCTGAGATAGACTCATATGGGATTGATGTTGGAGGTGGTGTTCCTTTCACAAGTACTACCGATGACCTTTTAGAGATTCCTCAGATACCATGTCCTTTGACTGACGAAGCCAGGGCTGAAATGTATCAAAGCATCGATCCACTTATGCAGAGTGACTGTTTTGGTGTGGACATCTACTTAAGAACTGTTTTGTATGCTTCAAACAACATGTCATAATTATTCGATTCCACCCTGTAATAATAAGGCTAGATGTATTGCTACTGGATTTTATTATTTTTTTTTTGCTCAAAGTTAATTTTCAGTCGCCCTGGACTCAAGGGCAGCTTATTGTAAGGCTGAACACTGTTAAATTTAAATTTGGTATTTGAAAGTTGGGAGATGCTAAACTGTATGTTTATTTTTCGTTTTGTACCACATAATGTTAGTAGGGCACATACTAGATCAATGCTTGTAAATTAGGGTGTGTCAAAAAGTATGGGTGGGTGGGCTAGAGCTGAGAGGGGATGGGTCATCAGTTTTTGATCCTTTGGTTAGGGTTGGGTCCTTCAATTTTCAGCTACCCATGGGGGTGGGTAATCATTTCTTATTACAGGAATTGGCAGATATTAAAAAGGTGTAATAATCAAAGTAAATCTAACAAGTCTGACGGAATGAACAAGGAGTCCTAGTTCAGAAATTTTCAAAGTACTCCACTTTTTTGACATGCCTTACTTCATTTTGTAACATTTTTTACCAGCCATCAGTTGAGTACATGAAATGCCATTAAGAATTCTCAGTTGGTAACAAAATACAACCTTTAGATGCTTTGAAAGAGGTTACTCCAAAAAGCTTACTTTTTTGTCTCCTACATCAAGTAAACATTGGGTTTTTCCACTCAACTAAGTTTCAGCCTCTTAAGTGCCTCCTATCCTGAAGAAATGTGTCTAAAGAAGCCCAAAATTCGACTTTGGAGTTGCCACCATTTGGAAACTACTTGGCAGCCAGGTCGGGTTTACGTGACATCATTCCAACTCTAAATTGGTAGGAAACAGAAAAACCCGCAATTGACTTCGCATCATTCACAAAGTCAGCAGAATGTATTTTTCCAACTGGTTATCTGCATTACTATCTTTACGGCAATCATTTTTTTGGATTGGAAGATGTTTCGCCCAAAACAAGAGCAACCATAACCTAGGGTGGTAGTTGAAAGGCTTGTCAGAAGCCATGGACAAAATCCCATGGATGAAATGAGGTCACAGAAACATGGCCTGGCTGCAGCAGTGTTGGTGGCAAGGATGTCAAATAGGCCTCTTGCACTAAGAGGTCACGTGACCAATGCCTCTCTTAAACAGTGAGTTGTAGTCTTGCTGATGCCAAAAACTGACAGAACACATAAAAATTATCTTACACCTGGAATTTGAGAGGAAACGCATTTAAGGGAGCTATTTTATGGTACTTTGATTTTTCAACAAATTAGTATGATTTGTATTGGCTGCCATGTTGGAGGGCATACCCTTGCCCTCCAACATGGCGGCCAAAACTACTTTTTGTTTACATCTTGTTAAATGTTTGATAGTTGTGTTCAGATGTGCTATAAACGTTACCACATCATCTTTTCAACATTTTCCTTGAAGTTTAAGTGCAAAATTTGTGTCAGAAAACGGTAATTCATAATTTTAAAAATCAAGTTTTGGTCACGTGACTTGCTACGGACTTTCTCATTTTAAGCAAATGGAGCAGGTTTGAAAAACCAAATCACTATTATTTTGTTTAAAATATGACCCACTAATAGTGTTTCGAAGGCAAAATCATGTAACTTTCATTTTCATGAAAACAATGTCACATGACCTCTTAGTGCAAGTGGCCTACTCTGGGCTTCTTGAAGACAATTTTATGAGAAAAACTTGCACTTTAGTGGCTGAAACTTCAGTCAGTAGCTTAACTTACCTTTAGAGTGAGATATTTTTGGTATTGACAATAAAAAATGTTTTTGGAGTGATCCTCTCCTTTAAACCAAGTTGTATTAAAGAAGTCTAATTTTTTCAAAATTGTAGTCTGGGTAATGTAGACTAATAAACTGTTGAACAATAATTATTATATCTTTATTTGATATTTTCAAGTAATATGCACTGGGCCCTCATATAATAATGGAATATTTTCTTTCCAAATGTTATAATTTACCTTCAAATGTGCACCTTCATAACTCTAAACACAACATTTTAAGTCTAAATGCTACATTAGATACAGGAGCCTTCACTAATCACAGCAGCAAATAAAGTCACAGTCAACATTGAAAATCTAAGCCCTTCCATATCCCTTGCCTTGAATCCTTATAGCAGAGTCAAAAGCTCTCCTGAAGTTATCATATGCAAAATGGCAGATGGGTAATAACACCTCTGTAGTACAAGTGTTAGGATCAGGTAGTTGGTCAACATCATTCTCAGAAAACTTGACAGTTATTTCTGCTGGCATGAGGGGAGATCCAGTTATAAAGACCAAGACATCCTTTATCATTATGCCTATGAATAAAAGAAATAATACCAGTCAGTGTGTGGGAGGCACAATGGCCTCATGGTTAGCATGCTTGTCTTCGGATTGAGCGGTCCAGTGTCAAGCCCTTGCTGGGGACATCGTGTTGCATTCTTGGCACTTTACTCTCAAGTGCCTCTGTCCACCCAGGTATATAAATGGGTACTGATGAATTTAATGCTGGGGGTAACCCTGCGATGAACTTTCATTCCATCCAGGGAGGACTAGAAATACTCCTAGTCACTTCTTGCTACAGAAACCGGAGATAAAGGCTAGCCTGCCTGATTGGCCACTTGGCTCATATGCAGACTTTGTCAGTGTGCAAGTTTTGGTTTAAAGGAATTAATCGACTGTTAAAGGTTCATGAATCTGACACTCTGCTTAATACTGTTCTTGTGTGATGGCAATCATGACCAGATAAACAGGTCAATTTTCCATTGTTTTGAAGGTCGTGGAGCATTAATGAGTTCAACAGACCATTCTCAACATACCTGATTCTCTCTGGCATGTCTCCTCCAAATATTGAAGCAGGAATTGAAATGCTTGATCTGTGTAAGTCCCCATGGGGGAACATGGATCTCTCTTTACTCTACATTTTAGCACATCAAACTGCACAATTGCTTCATCAGGACTGTGGAATATTTCCTGTGAGACCTTAGGATGATTTTCTAAGAGTTGAACAAGTCCGAGAACATTCAGACCATCTCTTAGTTGTTTCAGTTCTGCAAATCTCTTTTGCACAACCTGGTATATCATGCATTCATAGGCCACCTCTGTGGCATTGTTCTTTGAAAGCAAAGAGGCAGAAACTCCACACTGGATCATCAAATTAATGACAGCATCATCTGCTTGCAATTTCATGACATGCTCATCATCTGCATCCATGATGTCTCTCAACATCTTTTTTACTTCCAAGTCAGGTACATCTTCCATGGTTACAGATGAACATGCTGTTTCCATGCAACCTGTTTCCAGAAAGACCACAACAGGCCTAGCTAGTCCAACAATGTAGAATTTCCCATGCAGAATTGCATGGGCCAAGGCTTGTCCAGCCATCTTAAACAGACCTTGTAGGACCAGTTGCTGAGAATGAACTGGTACTTTGTGGCCATAATCGCCTTCAAACATATGGGGGTTAGTGCAGCTCATCAAGGTTTCAATTGCAATGTAAAAGAACTCCCTCAGTGGCCCCCCAACATCTGCTGCATCCTCTTCAATCAGGTCATCCTCATCATTGCCACCCTCGGACACGAAGTATACAACAGGGGGTCGGTCTAGCTTTGATGCTGCCATCTTGTAAATTCTTACCAGCTCCTTCATTTTATTTTTTGAACGGTTAAATGTTATTGGATAAGTAGGCCCAGACACTTTCACCACACTTTGCCGATATATTTCCAATATCCTCTCACCAGTCAAGCCTGAAACAAAAAAAATAATACCTCCTAACAATTACTTTTCATACAGTTGTAGCTGCAATGCTTTGTAGTTTTGTCATTTGCAGAGAAACCACACAGCATAACTGTAAAAATCTTTTTAGCGACCAACTTTATCACATCAAGTCACACAACTGGACTGGAAGGTATCAAAGGCTTCACATTTGAGGATCTCCTGCTTGAATTGTAGAATTCAAGCAGGAGATCCTCAAATGTGAAGCTATTTCTCAGCAGATCTATAAGCTATAATTCCCTCTGCATGCATAATATTGTATATTCTATAATTATATTAGTTTATAGATAATAAATGAATTGTAATAAAGCATATTTTATTTTATTTATTATTTTTTGTTACTAACGTTCTCGAAGATATTACATGTAGCTTTAAAGCTACTCTGTAAATTTTGAGTATATCACAATCAGCTAAAGAAAGATTTGAGAGGCAGAAAGAAAAAAGCAAATGGCTCCAGTTTATTACATCTGTAACATGTAATATTGTTTCTTGTAATAGCATGTTACACTTTCATTTAAGTGTAACAAATACATAAACATTACTTATGTTTTGCATCACATACCTTGTGTCAAACCTTCAAGATCTTTGGGCTTGTCTTCAGCAACTTTAGTGCCTAAATGGCGAAATAAAACCAAGTTTGGTCTCTACTCCATTGATTATACATGTGTCTATTAACAATGTTGTGCTTGCCAGCAGAACTTGGCTGCACTAATTGTCTATTTATACTGTATTTCAAACATACTTAACTTTGTACCAATAACAACTAAAACTCTATTCTCATTTTTTTGACAGGTTGTTCCAAAAGAATTTGTTGTTGTGTGCATGGTTTGTCACTGGATTACTTAAAACTGAATTCCACTTTGCATTCAATACAAGTCTCACTACCACTTGAGTCTTGAGGGAGGGAGGGAGAGGGAGGGTTGAGGCAACTTCTACCCCATTTCCTTTGGTCTATAGACCCTGGAATGATTAGAACATTTCACCTGCAATAACATGTATGTACATGTAACTTCCTTTTTTTAAACCAGAAATCAATCCCACCACAGCCTTGTACACCTCAGCCCCTTTTTACTTGCTGTTCTTTTCTATAATCGAAACAAGGGAAGTGGGTAAAGCTTAAGATTCTGATGCTGGACTATCTCACTCAGTTTACAACAGTGTTTTATTTTCTGCACATACCTTTGTCACTGCTACTGTCAAGAATTGATGAAACACATTCATCAATTGTTTCACAACTGTCTAGGGCTTGGATTATCTGCACATCTGACATGTTGGGGAAAATTTCTTTCAGTTGAGTAGCATCACTGTGCTGGACCTGCAACAACAAATTTCAGACAGCCACATGTCACCCATAAGGCAATTGGTAAAAACCAATGAATAAGAATTGAGAGTGAAAACAACTAAAGTTGTTGTCATTGTTGTTGCCAGATGGGGGATGCTGGGCAGCACATACATAATATACTTTTTGGTGTACTTTATTAATAGTGCAAAGCCTCTGTTAAAAATGTCATTACGTTTGGGGGCAGACCTATTTATTTATTTATTTTTTATTTTATTTTAAGTTGCTCACCTGGGACTTGTGGTTTGGATTATCTGCATCACTGTGCTGGACCTGCACCAACAAATTTCAGACAGTCACATGTTACCCATAAGGCAATTGGTAAAAAACAATGCATAAGAATTTTGCTAGTTGCTGTACATTATTTAGGTATTATTAAACTGACTAAAGATAAATAAAACTACAATTAAATATATATCATGTCATCATGATTAAAAAATACTGTTATGTACATGTACATCTGAACAACAGCTGGATGACTAAGTGTTGTCTTAGATGCTGTCAAGAGAGTAGCATTCGTTTCATTTTTCTGCAGGAAAGGATATAACACAATTAAGTCAACCATAAAATAATATTCCAAAATAACAGTGAAAAAAATTGTATTGTATTAGTTAATCATTGATGATCGTAAGACTCTTGTAAGTAAATGGCAGAACAAATTTGGCACATTTTCAATTATTCCTTATTGGGTTATTCCAGAAAAAATCTGCACCCCCCCCCCCCGACGGATGGGGTCGCTTTTTAACCCCCCCTCTCACCTGGATTTCCTGAAGCACAAGACCCCCCTCCTGTCTGGATTTCCAAGACAAAACAGCCCCCCTCCCGCCTGGATTTCCGGGAAAAAATATGAGGCTTAAATTTAATTTACTTTTAATAGAAAATACGTACAATCACGTCTAGAAAATGCTTCAGCTTCGGCTAAATTATATCAAAAATTCTATCGCATGGAACTAAGAAAAGAACAGAGCAAAAGATGCGAAAAAGCGAACGAGTGTTTACTTTTGTTAGCTCCTAAAAATGAATTGCCCTTTTTTTTTCTTTGCACAAAATATGGTCCTAAAGTAAATACAATTGGTATAGAATATGATATAAAAGTTCAACAGTCATTCCTTTTTGAGACATAAGGTCAGTCTCTTCCTAAAGATCGAGAACTTCTAAATGAAAACCTTTCCAAGAACGAAAGTTTATACACGTTTATTGTTCAAATTCTTTTACAACTTAAAGACTGGACAACTTGATTCACATATCCTACCTTCAAGAGCCTGTAGTCCTAAAAAAAATACAGAGTGTGAAGGTATGAACAGAAATCAGTTGTTTTTTACTTTTTTTATCATAATTTACACCAAACAAACAAGATTTCAACAGGGCTATAAACGTGAAATTACACAACAGTAGCGTGCTGGGTCTGGATACGAGTAGAAATGTGTCAGGCGTTTTAAACTCTTCGTTGCAACATAACGTTGCTCGTTCTTTAGTATCTTGATGTTCGCGTTTTCTGCTATAAAAGGACCTGCAAAGGAACTTAGATTATCATTTTTGTCAGGTGAGAAATATCTGAACAAAATATTTGTACTATTTTCAGGGTCTAAGAGCGATGAACTGTCACTGAACTAACCGTTCGAATCGCGTGAATTATCGGTCAAAATGACCCCTGCAGAAGACTTTTTCAAGTTCAACCCCCCCTCCTGCGAGAATTTCCAGAATCCCATCTGTCGGGGAGGGGGGGGGTGCAGATTTTTTCTGGAACAACCCATTTTTGTTCCTTTCAGTTTTAGATATGAGTGAGTAAAAACAACTAAAGTTGTTGTTATCATTGTTATTGCTAGATGGGGGATGCTGGGCAGTTGACATAATATACTTTTTGGTGTTTATTAAATATATATTGCAAAGCCTCTGCTTAAAATTTCATTATGTTTGGGAGCAATTTATTTATTTATTTTTTTATGTTAAGTTGCTAACCTGGCACTTGTGATTTTCAAAAACATTTAGGCCCACCTCTTCTTGACAGCTGTCACATTTGACTTTTGGCATACATGTATCTGCTGCAATCTGTCAATTGAAAAAGAATTATGTTTCCACTAATACCAGCTTCAGACTCTAAAATTATGGATGCCAAATTTGTGGGAACACTGTCCTTATTGGTGATAGGCAATTTTATTTTTGTCAATTCACCTCTGTACATGTATGGGTTTGTTACGCAAAAAAAGAAAAAAACAAAAAGAGGATGTCAGGTTTCAATTATGTTTTCAACAGGAAGGCAACTGGACTTCTTTAAAAGAAAACCTTTCCTCAGATGAAACCTCTATATAAGGGCAAACCTAAGGCAGGCAAATCTACTTTGAAGACGTATTAAGTCCAAATTAAAATATCAAATAGCAAACAAGAAGGAAAAGTTATATTATAATTTTTGTTATTAAGTGTATTATTTATCAGCAGTACATCACAGACCAAATTTGGTAATAAAATCCTTGTTCTTCCATGTAGTTTGTAGAGTATTTTATTTCATGAATATGCTTAGTCGTCACAACAGCTTATGCAAAGACAGCTGCATTTTACTTTAAGCGATGCAAAAATTGCATAATCTATCAAATGGTATAATTTGCAAGAAGTCGTATGTATAGAAACACTACCGGTATATATGGTTCACTTATAAACTTACTTCATTAACAGCATCTAGTTGTGGGGCATCAGGCAGTGTCAACAAAGGTACTATATAAATGCTTGCACTACCAATCACAACATTATCACAGAGCCACTTGATTGTGTAGCGTTGCTGTACAAGTTTCTCTTCGTCTAGGAACTGGTCTGCCCCCAGGTGGCCTGGATAAAGCAGGAAAGGCACGCCTGCAAAAACAGAGGAACCAACATCAGCAACCACAGCATATTGCATGTGCATCCATAAATAGGGTAAGGGAAATCCCAGATCATAAATTGGGTGAGGGTTCTCGGAAGCAGGCTGCACACCCCACCCAATTTTTCTGGGAGTACCCCCTGATAATAAGGGCCCATCAGTACACCCCTCCCCTGAGAGTGAAAAATTATGATCAAGTTTAATATTAATTTCTACTTGGCATGGCAAGCTACGAAGCACTACCTTCAATCTACTATTTTAATTAAGTTTTCCACACTAGCAAAATTGTCACGATCTGGCAAAATTGTAC
Source organism: Platygyra sinensis (assembly GCA_019787425.1). Lineage (NCBI taxonomy): Eukaryota > Metazoa > Cnidaria > Anthozoa > Scleractinia > Merulinidae > Platygyra > Platygyra sinensis. The sequence continues at coordinate 6,690 of JAHPZR010010551.1, read as the reverse complement.
CCAAAAAGGCTTCTGCAAAGGATGCCAAAGTCTACAGGGAATTTACAAAGAAATATGCGAAAAAATAGACCTTTCACGATCTTGCTTAGGGCAAACATCTTGCAAACATGGCTAAAATTACAGTTAAACTTAATGTATAGGAAAAGTTCGATGTTAAATAATCTTGTTCTGAAAATTTCATGACTTACAAGGAAAAGACACCCACCAAAAGGGTTTTGTGTCAAAAATGGGACTCGGAAGGCGATCAGTAAATTATTCCACTTGGTATCTTTAGTTTTTAATTCATAAGTATTTTAGAACTCGAATTTTCTGTGAGTTGAAGGACATTAGATTCTCCATTTTCCCAATTGCAAACAAGATGGCGTACATCAGAAACCGTGGAAAAGGTCTATTAATTTCCACAGCGTGGCCCTAATGCTCAAATGACCTCATGTACTAAAATCATTTACCTCAAATCTTAGTTAATAACTCACAAGAACGCAGACATTCAACTGAAAGTTATTTTAAATCGGAATCCTTGAAATTCTTCCTTTCGTGTCCTCAAAATGGCAGATTTTTAGCGCGAAAAGGTCTTCTTAACGTTTATACATCTACTAAAGTACTTTGCTTGAAAATGCGGATCTCACTGTGAAAAGGTCTCTTGAGCTTTCTAAGGCTCAATCACAATGCAATGACGATTCTCTAACAGAAAAAAAAATAAGAGAACATTCAAATGACAGCACGTGGAAAGTTTTACCGGAAGTTGTCTGCAGCTCTGGTGGCAAAACTGGCGGCAGGATTACTTGGACCACTTGTCGAGGGTTGCGGAGCGGATTGCTGCGATGTCGAGCACTCATCAATATCATTGATCAGCTCCTGGAGCTTTCTTTTCAAATTTTGAAAATTTCTACTCATTTCAGAACTCTCTTCAGTGCCTACACCTGCAGCTCTACAAAAAACGAACTTACAGGAGCAACGAGCGACCAACACCGAAGAGAGTCATGAGAATTGTTTGGTTACCAGTCTTCCGCAGAATGAACTGTGCCTGTCTTTGTTACGCTGTGTCTGTCCGTGTTGGGCTGTGCCTGTCTTTGTTACGCTGTGCCTGTCCGTGTTGGGCTGTGCCTGTCTTTGTTACGTTGTGACTGTCTTTGTTACGCTTTGCCTGTCCGTGTTAGGCTGTGACTGTCTTTGTTACGCTGTGCCTGTCCGTGTTGGGCTGTGCCTGTCTTTGTTACGTTGTGCCTGTCTTTGTTACGCTGTGCCTGTCCGTGTTGGGCTGTGACTGTCTTTGTTACGCTGTGCCTGTCCGTGTTGGGCTGTGCCTGTCTTTGTTACGCTGTGCCTGTCCGTGTTGGGCTGTGCCTGTCTTTGTTATGTCGTGCTTTATAGAGTTTAGCTGTGATGGCCCTTGCGTGTGCCTCGGTTGTTTAGAAACCGAATATTGACCCTGATTCCCCTTTATACTCACGCCTGCGGGCCAATTTCTCACGCCTGAAAAATGAAAAATGTGAGTTGTTGCCGTCTTGCTTGACACAATTTCCAAAAATATGTTAACTCAGACGCATGTAAGGAACGAAATCCATGTGTAAAATGAATAAATGACGATACCTTACCTCGCGATCTCCGATTTTGAAGTGAAAAGCACTGGGAGCGAACTATAGCGCTAATGTTATCAACTAACGTCGGTCCTTGAGGCTAAGCGTTTTCTCGATAACTTCAACTTCGGTAGACTTCGGACGTCTTCGGAAGACTTCGGATGTCTCCGGAAGACTTCGGACTTCTTCGGGAATCTTCGGAAATGATCGTGTCGTCTTCAAAAATCTCAGCACTCCCAGGATAAAAATCTCACGCCTATATCTCAGAAAAAGTTGGCAGGTATAGAATCGAAAATTAACTGAACTGCATAATTTGCCTTGTTTGTTGTTTGTTATTTCATTCAGCATTTCATTTGATTCAGGTGTTGCTGAGCGGAGTTTCCTCGGCGAGGAAAGGTAACATACATCTAGACTCGCTTTGTGTTTAGTGCGGATTGCACTGAAGCTAGACGCTTTCGCAAGCCCACATTCATTGGCTTTGAATCTGGTGCGGGTTGCACCACATATCTCACAAGTAAGCTTTCTTGAGGAGTCACGAGTAATCTCACAAGCTCTGACAAGCACGTATCTATCGGGTTGGACTATCGGTGTGGCTTACACCTCAAACTGAAAGAGCTATAGTACTCTCAAAAATACTCGCACTGAATAAGAGTCTTACACTGCTGTTGTCTGTGTTATTAGCTGCTAGCATAGGAACAATTACAATCGAACAATACCGGTCAAGGATCGGCTGTCACGACAATTTTGTCAAAGCCAAGGATGCCTCTTAACGTGTGTGAGACCGACCTTGGAATATGACGTTCTACTTAAAAGCTTTTTATTTACTTGCCAACGTTAAAAGACGTTGTTGGATATTACAAGTTCTGGAATGAGGTGATGGTTTGGTTTATGCAAATGATATGCTACAATGTTTACATCCATTGCAAATGATGTGGAGGAAAATCCAGGTAGTACATTCATTGATCCAACATCTACTGAGTAACTCTAGTGTTTTTTCAGTTAAGTGCTACTGGCTGCCTGGCCTTTTCAACTTTAAGGTTATTTTGGGCACTCGCAGCCAGCACCCCTATCATCTGTTGTATATATAGACATATATTTTTTTTCTCTTGTAATAATTATGGGGTGAAATAAAGTATTTTTGTTGTCCTTACTTTAACAGAAATAAGTATACTCCCTTTTTTATAGAGATATAGCAATTGTCTCAATTTATAAACACAAAAATGACACAATGCAATCATATTTCAAACGTGAGGTTAAAATATGAAAGAAACTTGAAATAACCTTTTTCCCATTAAATTTTATGAGACAAAGCCAAGAAAGTGCAAAATATCAAATATTTCAAAGCCTTGGATTTCTGTGTGCATAGTAATTGCCAGAGAAAACATCACTTCTGCCCGTAGTCAGGAAGCTCCTGTTGTCGTAAAATGGTAATTTCTTTTTTGTGCTCCACTGGGTTTTAAAGTTTTTAAAAAGGCATTTGTATTATAGCATAACTTCATGAAATAAGCCCAAGAAGAGAAAGATGAAAACATATTTATTATTGCCGTACTATAGACAAAATAAAAATACAATATGGTAGGGATAGAAGGCCTTCTAGTTATGCAACTCTTTTGAGAAGTATACCTTAGGTGAGTGTGTATACCAAGAAAATATAAGTGACAAGTAGGATGTTTCACATTTATACCATGAGAAAGGGTTACATAGCTATTTTATACCATGCCATAGAAAATACAGTAGCCAGATGGGAAGGTTGGGTGTGATGCAGTTAAATTGCACTGATCGATGGGAAGGTTTGGTGGAATACTGACAAATATACAACATATTTCCTGCATTTTGATTGGCTATTTTTTCTATGGCATGGTATATATACAATTATAATCCATCAAATATTTCACCTGCACTGTGTGCATCTTGCCCAGCTGCTTCGCGGGATGTTTTTTACCCAAACCTTACTGCCTACTGTAGGTTTTGGATGGAGCCCACCATTCAAAAAACAACTGACAATGCCACAGTGCTTAGTTATGAATTTAAACATTCTGAGTCATCATAGCAGCAAAACCTCTTGACACAGCATGTACAAGTTCATTTGACATGTGTGAATAGTGCCAAGTTCAGAGAGCTAAACTAGCACAGGACATTATGCATAAAATGGGGCTAAATCGAAAGATGTTGTGTTATGTCCCATTCAGACTAAAAGCTAAATAAATTATTATTAGATAATAAAGTGAGTATTAAGTGAACAATATTCTACCATACATTTCCCTCTTACAAATTGTAAGGGCTTGTTTACCTTCTCACTTGTAGCAATTGAACTCCCAGACACTAGCATTTGTAAACAGAATTCCAACCGAAAGTAAATAATACCGGTAGCACATTAACAAAAAGCATAAGACCCCAAGTACGCATTGCGGACCTATTTGTTTTTAATGAGAAGGTACAGAATGACGGAGGCCCGCCCATTGCAGAAAATTGCTCTTATCAATTTTGTTCGAAAAATAATTATAGGAGCCTGTTGTTTTAAGTCGAATAGAAGATCATGTATGTAAATGATTCCTGACTTAAAATAATTTTTATAGTACACCGGCTTATTGTCTATTCGAATCTCTTTATTATTCCAAACAATAATTTTCCAGTCACTTTCTGAAGCGAAGGATTCGCGGAATTCCGACCACCATAACAGAAGTTCCTGGTAAAATTGAGAAGATATCGTATAATCAGAAACTTCATAATTACAATTTAGAAAGAACTTACCTCCTACGGGCTTTAATAAATGAAGTAAATACGTCTTCCATGTTGCATTTGAATCGTTAAATAGTCGTTTTAGCCAGGCCAACCTTAAAGATTTAACCATGCTTTCCAAATCTATCATTTTTAGACCACCTTTCGCATAATCGTTTATTACTGACACGCGAGTCAGTTTATCTGTACCATTCCATAAGAACCTGAATAGCAATTGATTCAGTTTATTCACAATTTCCTTTGGTGTGGGAAGTAACGAACATACGTAGAGGAATTTTGGGATCAAAAAAGATTTAATTATTGTCACTTTACCATAGATAGACAGGCCCCTAGAGGACCAAATATTAATGAGTTTTTTTATACTATCTAGCCTTTCAATAAAGTTCTTTTCCTTTAATAGTTTCTGGTCATATGTAAAATATACCCCCAGAGCTTTAACCAGGATTTTAGGCCATTTAATACCAAAATATTCTTCTTTACTTTCTTTTAATGATCCTATCCACATACCCTCAGTTTTTGAGCAGTTAATTTTAAAACCGGAAGTGTTTCGAAACCAGTCCAGTAGTTCAAATAATACTTTGGCTGAGTTAGTATCCGCTAATATCGCCGTGGTGTCGTCGGCATACTGTAAAAGTTTCGTTTCTTGCTCTTCAATATAAATTCCTTTAATGTCCGAATTTTGTCTAATGGCGATAGCCAGTGTTTCTACAGCTACAACGAACAGATATGGAGATAGCGGGTCTCCCTGCCAAACACCTCGTTCCAGCGTAAAAAAGCTTGAAGTCATGCCGTTGTTCAAGATACAGCTTTGTATATTTTTATAGAAGACTTTAACCCAGTGAAGGAAATCTGGACCAAAATTGAATGCCTCAAGGCATTTAAAAAGAAATTCCCATTCAACACTATCGAATGCCTTTTGAAAATCAATGAATAACATTAAACCGGGAATGTTTTCTTTCGCCGTAAAGTCCATGACATCGTAAATAGATCGTATAGTTTCGCCTATAAAACGATCTTTTACGTATCCTGTCTGATTGGGATGAATAATATTAGGCAAGACATTTTTAATCCTCGATGCAATTGCTTTTGTCATTATTTTTGTATCTACATTAACAGGGAAATTGGACGCCAATTTTCTAAAAATGAACGATCTTTTCCTTTCTTTTCAATTAGTGTGATGATTGCTTGTTTTTGAGAGCTAGACATCTCACCTTTTTCGAAACATTCATTAATGCAGTTCATGAAGCTGTCGCTAATTACTGGCCAAAATATCTTATAGAATTCAATACCGGGAGTTTTATTATTGTCAAAGCTATCAAGGAGACAATAACATTCTTCTGCTGAAATTTTGCCTTCGCAAATGTTTTTCTGGTCTTTAGAAAGTTTGGGTATGTTTAAATCGTTTAGAAAAGAAGAAATTTTAAGTCCAATATCTGGATCAGTACTGCTGCTTTTGTACAAATTTTTGTAGAACCGTTCTTGTTCTTTTAATATACAAAATGGATCTGTTTTAATTACCCCACTTATGTGAAGTTTACGTATATGCTTTTTTATATGATTTCTTTTCTCAAGGTTTAAAAAGTATTTTGTGCTCTTTTCCCCATGCTCATGCCAACGAGCGCGTGCGCGTATAATTATTCCTTTAGTCTTTTCTTCATAGAAGGTTTCTAACTTTTCCTGAGCTGCATTATAGCGAGTTGCGTTAGCGTCACTTGGAGTAGTTTCGTACTCTTGCTTTGCCTTTTTAAGCTCATCCTGGAGATTTAATTCTGTTGCATTTCTTTCCTTGGCCTTTTTCTTAGAGTATTTAATAGCGTGCGCCCGTATATTGTATTTGATCCAATCCCAAACATTACGACTGTCCGAAAGTTCTTTGCGTCCCTCTGTCGTCCATATTGGAAGCATTTCAGTAACATTATTCACATATTCTTCATCCTTCAACATGGAGCAGTTCATTTTCCAATACCCGGGACCTTTCTGCTCATTTTCTAGCTTTCCAATCTCTAACCAAATTGCATCATGGTCTGTTCGAGGGGCTGGAATTATTTCACTAGATTTCACTAAATCATTCAAATTATTAGAAATCAACCAATAATCGAGGTGGCGAGACTTTTGACTCCAGGTAAAACTTCTTGTGTCTGGGTTTTTAATTCTCCAAATATCAACCAAATCCAGTTGATTTTGTAGGCAATCAATGCAGGCAGTAACTGATTTTCTTTGAATAATTATGCCTCCTTTTTTATCAATCTCTGGATTTAAAGGGCAATTGAAATCGCCACCTATAATGATATTATCTTCCGAATCTAAGTTTTCTTTTTGTAGCATCACGAGTAAGTTATTGAAAAACGATAAGATATCTTTGTCCTTGTTTGGT
>JAHPZR010010550.1:60000-67500 GCA_019787425.1 Platygyra sinensis | reverse complement strand
TCACGAGCTGTTACACGAGTGTGCCACGGATGTTCTTACTATATTTTCTTACTATATTATTTTTTTTCACAGCTTGTGTGATCTGTTAGTCAATTAGTTAACAGACTAATGGCACTGATGGAGTCACCTCGCTTTATATAGTAAAGAAAAAATGTTAATTTGTGTCTTGGATTAAACCTATTGAAACTGACTTTAAAGTAGAGGCCCCGATTAATAAGGCAAAATACAAATCAAACTAGTTTGCGATCAATTTGACCTAATCTCCATTTTGAACTAAACGTAGTCTATAATTGTATGCCTACAGGCGGTTTTTACCAGGACGAAATGGGAGAAACAGAATTTAAAAATTGCAGCACCGGTACTTACGTCTCAGAGGAACGGCACCCTGGGAAAAAACCAACCGACTGTTGGGCATGCCCATATGGTAGGTGCTGAATCTGGCTGCCAGAGCCGTGCATCCACGTGCACGTGCAAAAGTACGTACTGGGGCCAGTTTATCGAAAGTTGCTGCAAACTTAGTTAATCTGTGTATAAAAACAGAGCAGCCCATACTAAGAATATGTGAAATAGAACAACTCTTTAAACATAATAAGGTTTGAGATTTTGCCACGGCTTTCCGAGTGCAAAAGCTTTATTGGACCATCGAGAAATGCCCCACTCACTGACCGTTAGAGTAAGGATTTTTTGACCATTTGGGGCGAAGTCGCTTAGATCCGTGTAGGCATGCATGTGATCCCGGCCCCCAATTGATTTTCGGACTGCAAATGATCCTCAAATTGTACCGCAAGTGGCCCCAGGACAGGAAATAATTCCACCGTAGAAATTTCGGGACGGCGTGGACCCTGCAAAAGGTCTACGGATGAAAATAAAAGCATAAATAGAAAACGTGAAGAGTGCTGCGCAAAATACCAAAATTGACTTGTGTCGGCTGTCCAAAAGTTTCCTTTGGAAATCGCAACGCGAAACATGAACATGAATCTTCAAAGATGCCTCCACTATCTATTTAACGCTTAGAACGTTTCCCTGTAAATCTTACACTTGCGTCCTTGATAGACAAAGGCTTCCATAAAAGTGCACAGGAATTATTTAAGCCAGATAATAAAACTTTTATCAGACCAATGAAAACGGATATTTAAAAATTATTCCTCGAGCCCGAATGGGCTCCGAGTCAATAGCCCTTGAGGCCGAAGGCCGAATGGGCTACTGACTCAGAGCCCATGAGGGCGAGAGGAATAATTGTTGTAGTAAAATCCAACTAGTTGGTCAAAAAAATATCGAGACAAAACATCTTTAGCTAGTTAAAGCTATTCAGCTGCCATTGTTTTGGTTTACAAAGCCGGCGCTTTTCGCTACTAGTGGGCTATAATAAATAACCTTCTAGTAGCTCAGGCAATCAGAACGCAGCATTGATAATAGACCACTAGTTGGATTTTACTAAATAAAATTATCCCTCTTCAATACAGTTATATACAAGCATTATTTTAGTTCTGCGGACGTGCAGATTACGGACTAAAGTATATTTTTATTATCTAATCAGGCACTTTATCCAATGAAACCGCTGGATATCGAGCTTGCAGATGCCTCCCTGGGTATTACCGGCTGGATCGTTTTGGACCCTGTTTAGCGTGTCCATCTTATGGTATAAACTGTTCTAAAGATACGGCAATACTGGCACCGAATTTTTTCTGGTACTGGACCGAACCAGCCACGAAACTGTTATACAAGCGCTTTGTGGAAAACGTTTTCACTTTGGGCCCTGATTACAACGAAACCTTCTCTAAATTTACAGATTCACTTCCGAAGCCATTAAAATGTCCACGTGTTGCCTCTTGCATGGGAGGAATTGACTCGCAATGTAGTGAAGGGTACCAAGGAACTCTATGTGCCACTTGCACTAATGACCATTATCTTCGGTTCAATACCTGTTTGAAATGTCCAGGGTTGTCTATCACTCTACTCTCTTCCATTGGAGTGATTGCCATTTTAGTCTTGGTCTTTATGATGGTTCTATGGGGAGACTCAAAGGCCACAGAAAACAGTCGTACTATCGCAGACGTCATTATGTCGTGCTTTAAGATTGTGATTGGATTTTATCAAGTTGCTTCAGGCATTTTCTCTGCATTGGTGAGGGCTCACTGGCCAGTAACTTTGATTTCCATGGAAAGATATCTCAACGTATTTCAAGGAAACGTTTTCCAGTTTGCTCCATTAAGTTGTGTCCTTCCTGGATTACGACTGGACCAATTCCAAAAATTCTCCGCCGTCCTTTCTGTGAACGTTTTAGTTGTTCTCTTAATTCTTCTGTACCTCCTCGTCAAAATACGCTACATGAAAGAAAGACACGATTGTCTCCAGAGTGAAAAACTACAAGCAATATCTGCTTTAAAAAAATCATGCTATCGAAACATTTTCCTGTTTCTACTGGCTTTATACCCAATAACAAGTAGCACAATTACTCACATTCTACCTCTGCCTGGCTCATGCGAGAAGATATGTTTCACAGATGACAAGAACGATTGCACTCACCTTCTGAGGGCTGACTACTCCATCAAGTGCTTTACTCCCCGTCACAGAGTATACTGGCCCATTGCCGCTGTCTGTGCCATATATCCTGTGGGGTTTCCTATCGTGATGTTACTTCTAATCTACAAATTTCGCGATTCAAGTGCTGGAGAAAACATGTCGTTCGGATTGAGAGTGTTCTTTGAAAGTTACAAGGAAAAGTATTGGTTCTGGGAGATAATAGAGATGTACCGTAAGCTGATATTGACATCATTCGTACTGTTCTTTGGATCTGACAACCTCTCGCAGGATGGTTTTACCGTGGTGATGGTAGGCACATTTGGAGTGGCCTACACCTTCCTCCGGCCAATAAAAGACAAGTTTGAAGATAGACTTCAAACGTTGGTGCTTTGGATCATCTTCTTTGATGTCTGCCTGGGTACAATGTATTCAAGTCGTGATGCCAGCGAAGGTCACAGAGGAAGCGAGTCCATCACTATCAACGTCCTGTTTGTGCTCCTTAACAGCTCCGTGTTGCTAGTTGCCTTGGGTAAGCCATGCCGAAAACGTAACTACAAATCTAATCAAAGGTGAACCTTAGAGTCCATGCATTAAGTGACTACCCCGAAGTATTTTCGTACTGACCTCATCTGATGGGAGGCTAGTCCAACTATCAGCAACTCATTTCTCCGGCCTTTCTGCCTAGGCATTCTGTTACGGCTAGCACAAGCAGGGTTAAAAACTCTCAAAACTTGGTCACGATTGCCTACAAATTTACCGAGATACAAATTCACACTCGCTGTGAACGGAGAGACACTTCTGAAAGTATTACGTTCTGTACCCAAGAAGTTGGACCTTTCGATAGTACTTCGTCCAAATTAATATAGACTGTTTATTTTGTAAAAGTAACTTTATCCAGTATATTCTCAAATTGGTTTTATATTCTACTTACCTTAATGACACCGCATTCACACAATTTTTTAGTTAGCGGAAGGTAACACACTCGTTGCTGATTGAGTGAAGCTAACTGTGGTAGAGGTTTCTTAGCTCGAAATACCGTAGATCATCAAATTAGCGCGAAGGGCGCCTACTTCAAATCTAGGAGAATATGGTGGCCCGTTTTAGAGGGCGCGATTAATCGAGGGCAGGGAGATGGGATGGCGGTTATTTAATTTTTCTCATATCGTGGATTGACATTCATTACATGGCGCGTTAACAGCAACATAGCCTGTTTATTGACAAAAAATGGCTTATCCTAAAGTTTAAATCGCGGCACCGTCAGTACTTGTATTTATTTATTGCTGTCAGACTTGACGTGTTCACAAACTGAAACTATACAATCTTTGCTGTCTCATCACTTGTCCAAAGCAGTGGCGGGAGGGGAGGGGACGCTTAGCTATTCGCCGGGCGGCGCTACTTCGATCACTTGCGGTAACTGTGGACATTCATCCCGGATCACATGCCGATGCACTACATGAGCTGAATCGGGCATTCCTTCATAGAAGCAGTCATAAAATAGTAAGACAAACCCATTTAAGCAAGCAGACCCTGTGTTTCAGTTCTTTCTAATATCACCGTATCAAAGGGTTATGCTCTTTGTTTTTATTTTCTAGGTAAAGGATTTCTCCATGTGAAGTTCTTCTGGAAGAAAATTTATTCATGCCCGAAGCAATGCTTCCATTTTTGTTTTCGTGGAGTTATGTATCTTCACAGAAAACTGGAGAGATTCCGGGATCGCTTAACGTTCTCAACCCAAACAACACAACCATTTGAAGCAGATCCAATGCTGACGGAAGGTTCCCGTTAAAATTATAAGAAAAGAAACAAACAGAGAAGTAAAAAGAGGAAGAGTATTGGTGTAGAAGATTAAAGGGTGCTGAAATGTTTTGCAATCTAGTAATTGTTATCGTCAATTAGATCATAGAGCGTTTTTCATTCAAGTGTCGATAGTCATTTAGGTTGGCATTATTTACTACGCTACACGATTGATTTAACAAACCCACACCGCTTGCATCCAATCAGACGTAAAATCAAAACCAAACACGCACCGACGCGCCCGCAAACTTTAAAGGGGCTCAGTCACGTTTGAAAAGCTTAGCTAAACTTTTCAAATTCGTTTTTTGCAATCCGTGTCAATCTTCTCCATCCTTAACCATCCCTGTTCCTTTATGGTTTATTATCGTCTCTTTGATCTTTTTCTATCTTTATAAAGTGTTATTTTTAGGTTTCCTTCAATTTAACGGTTATTTTTGCGATGTTCAAAATAACTCAAGATGCCGTGACTGAGCCCCTTTAATTTTCTCGCGTTTTCAGTCAGCCCAAGTTTGCTTGCATGGAGTTTTTATTGGTTCAGTGGATTGCCTGCGTCTTTTGTGATTTTAATCAATGAGGTTTTGGTTTTACGTTACTTTATTAAAAACGTCTCTAGCAACATTTGATTAATTTAGGAAAACCTTGACATTCCATTGTTAGGGCTTTGACTTAGTAGATTAGAGAGTTAACGTTGACCGCAAGTTTTATCAAAATGATGATTTCGAAAAGTTATTCCGAATACGTTCAAAAATGGTTGCTTTCGAACTCCCTTGAGTATTTAACAGAGCTTTTAACTCCGCCCCCTCTGACAATAGCGTGCAGTCATGCACAAAAAACAGGGCGGCAAATTTAAATTCAAAGGGCTATTAATTATTTCTTAGTAATCAACTAAATTTCAGCCAAGTATATAAACAAAGCGAGTATGACACGTGTGATTTACGCATCGATTACTCAGAATGGCCTATGATCATGCAACTTTTATTTGAGCTCTTAATGTTCATGTCTCGGAGGCGAATACCATGTTTAAGACAAAAATTAATTGATCGCAAAAAAAATTCATCTGATCACAACTAAGGCCTGGTTTAAACTTCGCATTTTACATGCGCCGAATCGAATTGCCAAATTAAGTGCATGTAAAATGCGACGTCTAAATCAATTAAATAATAATTTTCGTCGACTCGAATGAATACGTTCGGCTGGTTTGATTTAAACGTCGCATTTTTCTGCCGAATAAAATTGCTGAGCGCGAGCGACGTGTTTTAAATACCTATTCGAGCAATATAAATTATTTCACATAATTTGAATTCGAATCGGCACATGTAAAATATGACGCTTAAATCAACTGTCGAACTTCAGTCGTATATTCGACTGGATCAGTCGAATATTCGACTGACTCGCATCGAATTGAAATATGTCGCATTTTATTCGGCGCATGTAAAATGCGACGTTTAAACCAGGCCTAAGCTCGCTTATTGACCACCGCCGCTGCTTTTTATAACCTGTTAGGTGCAATGGCCGTGTCGTTTCGTTTTGAGTTTTCCAGTCCGCCGCATTTCCCGCGTGGAAAAAAGCGCTCCTATCGCAGGTTAAGCTCTTCGAACCGCCCGTTGTACATGAGACTATTTCGATAGTTCAGAAAACGTTTCTACCAACAAGAGTTAATTAGCCTTTTGAGTCGGATAAAAATATCGATGCACACGAATTTGTAAAACGCTTTGTGAAGAGAGCGGCCCGCCTTTGATTAGTGCGCTATTGTTAACTCTATCGCACCTTGGGATTTACTTTACGCATTTAACCGTTTGATTGACAGCAGCTGAAATCTGCGAAGAGACTAAAGTATTCCCAATGCTGAAGCTATTAACCAATCACAGCCGACTAGTTCTAGACATGCAAATTATTTTTGCCGCCCTTAGGACTGCAAGTACATGTCGCGAAAGACAATGGCATTCTGCGCGATGATGGTGACAACTATTTAGTGTCGGTAAAAGCACGTTTTCTATCGTTATCTATAGATAACGACAGAGTGTAAAGATAGTCATCGATAACGGACTGTTAAAATAGTTGATAGTTTCTTTTTGAAAGGAAAACTACTTACTCCAAGTCGTCAAACATTATTGGTCTGGAATAGGGTCTAAAAAAAGTGTATAAAAAAGTCTAAAAAAAGTCTATAGACAACGAAGTCTGAAACTGGTTCTTTATTACTTTAACCGGATTTTTATTTAAGCGAAAATGACTTTGTAAGATGTTGTGTAAGCTATCGTATGTAAAACGGCACTGTACGATACTTGTTTACTTTCTGCATTGGAAATAGCTCGTCTGGGTTAGGGTAGGGGCTTTTGGTGCCTTTTCGTAGAATAGGACTGCATCGAGACCTAGTATATATTCTAAAGATCTCAGGGTGCCAGCCCCACAACCATAGGATAAAAGCGATAACTGTGATAACCTAACAGATAGCAGTCAAGTAATCTTATTAAAAACTAATAAAACTTGGCTTCGTATAAATGACGTCTTAATCTGTCTTGTCTCATACATCAGTCAACCTTGGCATCATGCCAAGACAGAGTATCGTCAAAATAATGTAAAGAGATTATCTGAACTTATACATGATTTAGTGAAGATATCTACAAGATAAAAATTCACACAACTACCTGTAGTACTATTAATCAAATCTGGAAGAATCAGGTGAAGTTCTGACGATGAACAAGTAGGATAAAAGCAACTTCAGTTGCTTAGCCTTGTTTCGATGTCGCCAACAGTTTACCAACGTGCTTGCAGACTGTTTTTGTGCCGTTCACACACGTCAACTTGAGTTTGCTAACACGGGTTTGCCAGCTTTAGTTTGGTGTGTGAAGGCCACTTTAGATTTTTAAATCCTTAAAACTTGGATGAAAAAAGAAAGAGTTCCGATTTGTCTTGTTAATCAGATATAACTTAGTCGTTCTTTATAATCGTAGGAATGGAATTTTACATATAAAACTGGTGTTTATTATCTCGCAAAGTTTTTGATAACGCGAATTTTATGAAACCCATTTCTTGCATTAAGCATATGATTGTTCTTAATCGATTGACACTCATTTCAATTTTTGGGTTTGAATGCATTTTAAGTTTTAGGATTATTTTCTATACCGGTCATGTGACTGCTGAAATATAGAAATTATTTATAACTTTTCTAGGCCTCGTCTTTGG
>JAHPZR010010550.1:0-50000 GCA_019787425.1 Platygyra sinensis | reverse complement strand
CGAAGTTTAAGAATAAAATTTAAGTCCATTTGTTACAAGGCGTCGTCTTTGGCGTCGCTGTCGTCAGTGCTTAAGTTCCCTAATGGAGAATGTGAACCGCGACGGCGGATTTATTCTTTTGACTTGTATCATAAATTCAGTTTCGAGATAGCTTTGACAGTGACAGACAAGCTCAATGAATCTAGATTACTATGAGAACAGTAGGGAATCTGCATTTTGAAATTTGCGCTGTCTTCGACGTCGACGTGCTGGCTGCAACTCTTTACTTGCGGTAGCTTCAAGCGTATATTCGACGGTGACTATTTTTGGTTCCATGAACTATTTTTACCAAGCGTAAGGGAAACCCTATAACCTAGTACCATCCGGTGGCGGGGTGTATTTTGGCCAGGGAGATAGTAACAACCAAAAATTAAAACGTTCGAATGTCCAAAACTCAAGGCTGCCATGGGGTATGTTGAAGGTTTAAACTGATCCTTATATGAGTGGGAAAAACTGTTAAAAAATTCGATTGCACTGGTTTTTGCTTGTTTGTTTGTTTGTTTGTTTTTTTTCCGCTGGGCTACCAACATTTAAAGGATGTAAGAGCTACCAACAGGTAAATAATAACTAAATGTTTATAAGTTTATTAACGCGTCAGTTAATAAAGCTGATGGATAACCCTCTGCTTAAAAATAATTACTAAATGTAAGAACAATCTAAAAAATTGATCCATTGTATTTAATAAAATACTTGACATTATATACGATAAAAGCATCTGCTACTTACTAATGTTGTGATTATTGTTTAAGAAATCTCACTGGGAATCACATTAAAGAAGGATTTCATCTTGCGGACAGGGTCGTCAACATGTAAGTTTTAAGAGCCATTGCCTGTAAAAATGGGGAATCGGACGACAGGTCGGAAAATTCTGATTTTCTCTTATTGCTTCAAAAAGACTCTTTTGGTGAACTATTTTCAGAAAGTTCCAGCGAATTTACATTTTTGGGAAATCTACGAAAGTTTAAAATAACGCATAGTAAACCAAGATGGCCGATGGAATTTATGCAAAATTGTACATTTAATTTAGAAGTAAAATTTTAGCTGACTTTAGAGGGTCATAACTCTTCCCGTTTGCGAAAATCTCGGCAAATAAAAGGTTTTTAAAAAAGAGCTATGCTATGGTTATACTATATCTAAATGACTAGTTTTGCCCTTGAAAATTAATCGCTCTAGACTTAACACTATCAAGGGTATCTTGACCAATTGCGCCATGTTTGGACGAGCGAGCAAGAACTTCGATTTCGCAGTCATCTTTATAAACATAAATCGGCATGTTTCATAACACAAATCATTCATAGACATCGTTTATTGTACACTTAAGCAGTACTTTAAATAACACCTCAGAAAAAGCCTTGAATATAGATGGTAAAGTCCTCTAGAAATCAGCCGCCCAAGCAGACGATTTTGGCAAAATGTTGGTCTTCAAGATGGAACGGTAGTAGTGCATTTAAAACTTGAGCATCTTTGACGAATAAATGGGGAAAAGGCATCGCTTCTCCTGCCTTGGTTATCTCGCTTCTCATTCATTGGTTATCTCTCGTTGTTAGTTCTGCCTTTTTACTTTAAATAAAGGGAACCAATCCCGACTGCAGCGATTAATAATAGAACGAGACACTAGTGTGCATGTAACCTTTGTGTAGACAATGTTATTGTCATTGTCCCCTATTGTTTTCTTTGTCACGGTGTCACGCCATGCAATCCGCCACGACAACATTGTTAACTCACTGGCTGACCAGTCAGTTTTAAACCGCTGAATTTGTAAAATTACCTCTACATTGTTTTAGAAAGAGATACATAAAGAAAATGATCAAGGAAAAGGAACAAACGTTTCTTGTTTTTATCAGTCAAGTTTACGGCGATTTGTGAAACTCTATGGCCCGTCACGACAGTCAAGTCGTCTTCTCACACGCAGATTTCTGCAAGACTTTGCCCTCTAACCAACGCCATTTCTGAGGTATATGATTTTAAATGTTGCCTGCGTGTGTGATGCACAATGTCCAAGAATAATTTCTGTAATAAAACATGTCGAATTTTGTTCATAAAGATGACTGCAATTTCCAACAATCATTCAGCTCGGTGCTCTAAGAATGGCGCAATTGATCAAAATACTCTTTATAGTTTTTCGTTCTGAGTGCTTTATTTTCGCAGGCCAAACTAGCCATTTGATATGGTACACCGCTAGCATAGCACTTTCTTTAAATTCTTTTATTTGCCAAGAAATTTGTGTTCTAGAAGAGTTATGACCCTCTAAAATCACTTAAAACTTTACATGTAAATTCAATTGCGATAGTTGTATTTTTCAAATGGGCGAGAAGTAGAAAAAACGTGTTTACTTTAGGAACACTTGGGAGGTGTGAAAGGCGCGGTGGCCTCATGGTTAGTGCGCTCGTCACCGGATCGAGTGGTCCGGGTTCGAGCCCTGGCCGGGGACATTGTGTTGTGTTCTTGGGCAAGACACTTTACTCTCACAGTGCTCCTCTCCACCCAGGTGTATAAATGGGTACCGGCGAATTTAATGCTGGGGGGGGGGGGGGGGGGGTAACCCAACGATGGACTAGCATCCCATCCAGGTGGGAGTAGAAATACTCTCAGTCGCTTCATGCTAAGGAAACCGGGATAAGCTCCGGCCTGATGGGCCACTTGGCTCGTTTGCAGACTTTACCTTTTAAGAACACTTTTAGCTTAGAAGAATGATCAAAGTAGAAATTATAAACTGCGTGAATAAGAAATCCAAGCAGGTTCGCTTCTCTCTGTACTGGCCTGTTAAAAATGTGCATTTTTGCATAAATTCCATCGGCCATCTTGGTTGATTTTTCGGTATTTCGAACTTTCGTAGATTTCACAAAAATGTGAACACGCTGGAACTTTGAAAATATATTCCTGGAAATAGTTTACCTAAGGGGTCTTTTTTGAAGCAATAAAATAAAATCCGAATTTTCCTACCTGTCGTCCGATTCTCCATGGCCATATTTACAAGCAATGACTCTTAATTATAAATAATGATATCCATAAGGAATTACAGTGAATTGCTGCATTTCTTTCCTAAAGCCAGAAGATGGACCTCTTTCGTGTTTTGCAGTATTTCATGCACCCTGTTAGTTTGTTTAGAGACAATGTTATCTCGTGAGATATTCTAGGGCTTCACCAGGTCCTTCCAACTTGAACTAACTTATTTCTAGCAATTTCCAAGAACTGCAAAATGGTTGAACAAGTTCGCAAAAACCTACCCTGGCATATATAAACATGAAACATTTTAACGAAACAAACACGAGGATATCATAAGCTGACAATGAAAGTACCACAAAAGAAACGGCTTGAACAATTTGATTTGGGAGTCGACAACATTGCATCGAAGTTTATCTTCAACGTTCGAGCAGATCCTAAATTTTAATTGTTCAAGTTGTTAATAACTGCCTTCCGTCGCTTTTTGGACATTCCGATCCTTAGCTCCCCTCTTCAGGGTTACGTAGTACTGTAAATAAAAAGTAGATATTTGAATAATAATGTTAGCTCCTCTTGTGAGACCCGATTACAGGGAAGCGCGGTGACAAAAACGGTTCCTTTCTTGGCAACGTTGGTTATAATTGCTATGGTTCCCTGCAGAGGCGCCTCGTGGAGACAACTGGCATTCAAATTGGTTGATTGATTTATATTTCTAGTGAAATGAGAGACAACTTGCTATCACTCAGTGCGTTAAAGATCATTCTAAGGGGTCTAACACAGCTCAGTATTCTGTAAGTATGTTTGTCTTAAGCTACCTTAAGTATTTCTGCTTTCTAAAATATCAAATGTAAACTAACAATCAAATAAATTAATAACTTATTGACTCCATTGAACACTGGCTTCTACCTAAGAAAGCATAGAATCCTTGTGCAACTGAACAATCGTGTATCGTTTAAGGTGGCTGGAAATAGTTTTCATATTCCCCAGACTAGTTTTGGCGACAAATTCTTTTCCAATTACAGTTTGGTTTATCGTATCAGTGTGAAATTTACCACAGACATAAATGAAACGTCATAGAATCATTACATCATATTTTTCTCCAGAAAACTTGTTACCATGGCAACGATATAACGCATTCAGTTGCACCCCCAAAATCGAAAGCTATCGTGTTATTAAGAGTACGGGTCGGTGAAATCTCCTATATTACATGTTATTAGGAATGATCGTGTAATTTTAGAAAAATTCTGTAGGACAGAAGAAAGTAAAAACCTAATTTTCGATTATTTTTTTTCCACCTACAGAATTTTTTAAAAATTGGTATATATACGCATCCTATTGATCTTAGTTGTAACTAAAAATTTGAAAAAAATTCACCGACTGGAAGCGAAAATATTAACGCACGAAGTTGGAAAATATGAAAAAGTCACAGTCGACTAGATCCCACTTTACACATGCGCGAAGTTGTTCACGCGCACTCAATCGAGTGACATCTATGTCACTGTAATTTAATCTCATTTTAATTTTAAATAAGGGATAAATAAATAAAGCTGTTGTTAAGCTGTTACGCGTGCAAAACGACCGGCTTTCTTCCGGACGTATTCTTTGTGACAAGGAGATATTTTTCCCTTACGATCGTTTTACGGGTTACAAGAAAAGTAACCAAAATCAATTTGGGAGAGCTTTACCGTTCACATTGGCATTAACGTGTTAAAAGAACTAGTTTTTTCTACTCTTCTCTCTCTCTCTCTCTCTCTCTCTGATTTTGATTCATTCCGCTGACGCGTGCATTATAGTGATGGCGTGTGTAGATTGTGCGCGCGCGTGCAGCCAAAAACCCTTTCGAGCCTCCTTAAACCTAAAATTATATCTATTTCATGCTTTTGCCTAAAGAGCATCTTCCACCTACACATTCAGTGATTTGACTTTGTAAAAGCGGTCCTCAAACTTTACTTTTAATTTTATGAGGTACCATGGAATTCTGGCAGTTTTTGTAAGTCATCATTACCTAATTTTTACTTAAAAACTCTTTTAGTTAAACTGTGGAAAGTTTTTGGGCTTTGTACTATGACATCTGTTCTCGTCAGTCCTGATTTCAACCCAGTAAACATGCTCGCTTAAATAGCCAACTCGATAACTACATGCCATATTTTTTGCCTCTTGTAAAGGAGCTAAGCCTCTGAGTGTTACTGACGTTATTAAAGATGAAACAACAACAGCATAATATTAATTGTTAAAAACTGGATCATTGAGTGATGCAATTCGCTTAGCCATCATGGTATATGAGCCATTATAACATAGCTAGCAGAGCCACGCAATCAAATTTAGTATACGTAAGCGTGCTTAAAATCCCGATGGTGCACTCTCGCGCTGATGGCGTGAGCAAATCGCTTTGCCAGAAAATTTTTTTTTCGCGCGAGCGGCCATTGTTAGCGTGGGGAAAATATTCAGATATTTCGCGACAATAATGGATAGAAACAGAGACTCCGCCCACCAGTCCCAAAACAAAGACAATTTCCGACCTTTTCTCTTGGGCTGGAGTTCTTAAATGAGGCAGAAAAAGAGAAAAACAACGGAACAGGAGACTCAGCATCGGCGCCATCACGATTCGCTTCACTGTTCGAGGGTGAAATGCAATTTTGACAGAAAGACACTCTGGTAAAACCAAAAAAGTTACAAACTGGTCTGTTTCATCCTTCAAAGGTAAGCTTAAATTTTTCCGTTTTGAAATTGTTAAATATGAAACTCGAGCTTTCAAAAGAAAGATTGAAATAAAACCAATTCCTATTTTGTTTATTTCGCTTACCGCGAACAATCACTTCTGATATTGTTGTCCGTTATTCGCGTCGGATTTTATGCACAATTCCACCGGCTATGTTATAAAACAATTGTTTCATGCTTTTAGCTGTGCACTATCGAGTTATGGAGCACTTGGGAAGTTTGGAGAGCACTCAAGAAGCTAGAGTTGCCCTCGGCTACGCCTCGGGCAACTCTTACGCTTCTTTCGTGCTCTCCAAACTTCCCGCGTGCTCCATAACTCGATAGTGCACGCTAAAGCATGAACCAATTGTTAATTATACCATAATCTACAAACATGGCGAGCGTATGCGTGACTTTTTGGGCCTTTTTGTTTTTATTGTACTCTAGTTTTCTATGGATCGTTTTCACATGACGTCATCGCTTTCTCAAATCCAAAACTAAAGCGCCACCAAAGTTTTTATCCTCATCAGGCATAAGAGACAGTATATTAATATCTGTTTACAATTTAAGAGCTCAATAGCGTGCTTCGTTTGGAAACCAGAGCATTTTGAATTTCAGAGTTATGGCGGTGCGTGACAAAGCTACGATCGCATTTGTCGAAAAATATATACCTATCTCATGATTTGTAGCTTTTTTAGAAGTTAGAGCATTAAGAAAAGTGTTTATGTAAATGCTTGTTTGTTCAGAAAAGATAATCAGTCGCCTAGATAGCCAAAGTAACTTCCATATGTTTACACTATATTTTGGCCGCCATGTTGGTGCACATCTGATGTGCACCAACATGGCGTTTCCATACTAAGCTCTTTAAATTTCTGCGAAACAATTCGACGAATATCACCGGTTTGGGGAAACGCACAGAGGTAAAACTTGCACAAATGTCTTGTTTAGTCATATCCAATAAGATCACAATTTCTTAACTCAATCAACTAAATGGTTTTCGATTTATTTTTTTATTGCGTAACAGTGAAAACGATCTATATTTCGAGGGCGTTTTTAATAAAACAATTATTCCCCTGGGATATGAGATGATTATAGCCAACTCGCTGCTACGCGCCTCGTTGGCTACCAATCATCTCATATCCACCGCGCGCTCATGGAATTATTGTTAAATATAAGGAGAACTCGTACTCGTAGTGCTTTACAACAGATCAGAGCACAGTCGAGGCTTCTTTCTTAGCTTCATGAAAAAGAATTCAATAATTTCCCTACGCATTCGCTATCCAAATTGTATTTTCCAAAGGAGAAAAATTGGCGTCAGCCCTGTACTAGTCTCTGATAAAGCACGCTAAATAAGAATTGTTCAAAAAATTTAATTGCCTAACGAGACGACAGCTGTCAATCAGAAACTGGACTTCGGCTAAGCTTTCACCTTTGCGTTGCTTTTTAGAGAACAACGATGCCTTCCGAAGGCTTTGGAAAAGTTTGTTTTTTAGTTAATAGTTAACCAGTTTAATCAGGACGTAAAGGCGGATAAAGGTTGCTAGTCCAGAGGAATCCGACCCAGGTGTGACTCGCAAAAACGTATAATTTTCGAATGGAAATTGCGAAAGAAGGAGTTTAAAGCTCGCGGATGAAAACGCCAAATGCCGAGTTGTATTTGAAACAAGCTACAGCTATCTAAGGCTTTTACCTCCTTGTAGCAAGACTGCCCGAACTATCGTCAAAGTTGAAAAGACTCTATTGCATGCTCGCACTTTTTCAACTCGATCCGAGCGCAGGAGCAAGCTTTCAACTGATTAATCGTCGGGTAGCAATGATACGAAATTGATGAGGTTGAATTCGTTGACATGACCAGAGCCGTCGCTACTAAGCAAGCGAGCGTTACTACACTGCATGTAAGTGTTGCTTGAACATTTTTACAGATATAAAGGTTCTCACCATTAACAGAGACAGCTCAGTATTTTCTGTCGTTGTTTTACTTCATAAGTATGGTTTCTGCCTTTGCATTATATCATAATGCCTTTCATCGAGGAATTCAATAGGTTGAGCATTTGTTTTTTTCGCTACCCGTTTTGTCAGAATCTAGCAAAACTTATTAATTTCTTACAGTTTTTACACTAGTGTTGTCAACAGTGGTCTCCATGAGCCATATTTACTGCTGACAAATAGCTCATTTACATTGCTTTTGTCTCAGTCAGATCATGCACGGGAGGTTTTTTATTTGGGTCAAATTTGTCAAAATTCGAAAGCAAAAATTTGAAAGCCAGTTTTATGTCATGAACCCGTGCGCTGTGATAAAGCATACTGTTTCAGCAAATCAGAGCCGTGTTATATGAAAACTTTATTATAAATGTCCTGACAAAGCCCCTCGTCAACATTACGTGTGTAAATGTATTAAAACACTTATCAATTCTTATTCTTTCAACAGGGATATTAAGAATAACACAGTTGGACCTAACCTTACTTCGGATGTTTTCGTTGGCTTTGATAATATGAAATATCTGTAAGTCTTTTTTATGTATTTTACCTCAATCTGGCATATAGAATTAATTAACACCTCATGTTTATCATTTATTTTCAGATACTTGAGACATTGCCATCTAGAAAACATCCAGAATGGAACTTTCCGTGCTATGAAAAGCTTGGCTTATCTGTACGTACGTTAACAAATATTTAATCAATTTCTCCTTAAGCGTTGGTATACACTAAAATCACAATGGGACAAATGCTATTTTATATTTTATTTGATTTTGCGTTTTTATAACATACTATATGCTAGCGCGCGCTCTGATTGGCTAATTTTATATGAAAAAGAAATGGATAGTTTATAGAGATGGTTCAGGCTGACCTCATTGTCTCAGTTGAAATTTCTTGCCAGCAAAAGTTATTTCAAGTAAAACTTAACTTTAGCTGGTAATAATAGCTAATAGTAACCAACATTTGAGTTAGCGTTTCTCGATAACTTTGAAGATTTAGAAAACGTGTCTGAAGTGGTTGTAGAAACATCGAAAGCGTCGAAAGATCAACCAAGCGAAAGTGCTACCGGTGAAAACAACACGTGCACGTGCACGTGCAAGTGTAGCGAAAAGTCCTGCCGGAAAAACAACTCTTGCATGTGCACGTGCGGAATTTGCAATCAATTTGACTAGTGCAGAAAAAGTGACTTTTCAGCGTGAAAAATTTCTTGCTATGTGCGTCCATCCAATTCAAGATGCACTTGTATAGTTGGAAGAGAACTTAGGTGCTGCGCCTCGAGCATCTCTCACGCTACCTTCGTGCTCTCCCAACTATCTGCGTGCATCACGAGTTGGATGGACACTCGCTAGATGTTGGGCATTCGTTAATTAAACAATCTCAAGAAACGCTTCCTTACGAATTGAATCACTTCGCAAGTTCAGTATTGAGCTTTCGCTCAGTTTCATGCACTAAGTCCAGTATACTTTCATCTATGAGAGAGTTCGACAGGGAGCGCGGGCTCCTTTCTCGAAAAGTGGCTGGTAATCGAGCCAATGGCGAACTCAACTCCTTTATAAATGTCTCACATATTAGACAATCGAACTTAATTTGGCATTTTTGAGTACCAAGAAATATTATCGGTATGGGATGGTTTGCCCAACCATCGAATTGTTTTCTCACTGTTGATCTCGGTTAGTGCCACCGGCGTAGTCCTTTTCGTATACACCAGATTTAAATCAATAGACTCCTTGAAAATGGAACCCAATGAAATAATCTTCAAGTTGATGGTATGATACTACCCGACGAAAACCAATCATTGGAGTGAGGATAGAGAAAACATGGCCTTGAAGGAACGCAAAACTATTTATTTAACTTAACTTTCCACAGAAAAAAAACAAAAAAACTAACAAAAATGCCGTCCCATATCTTCATTTTATGCGCTCTGGACTCATTCTGACTTTCACCACTTTGCTGGCTTATATTTCTTATTGTTATATGGCTCTGTCTCACAAGGATTGGGAACTACCGAATTCACGAATTTGATTGGCTAAAATCGGCATTGATTTCGGTCTAGAATTTCCCATCTACACCTGCATCTAGACCGGTAATGCTTTGCAGTGAAAAAGTTGCCAACTTAAATGGAAACTCGTTGACCATTTTCACCTAGCAACATTTATTTTTGTAGATGCCAAAATGCGGATGACAAAGCAAACTTTGGAATAATTGAATTGGACTCATCACTGTACCCAAGCAAAATGGCAGTTAGTACAGACCAGAAGCACTAAGCGAATTAAATTCGACTTGTTTTTGCCATACTGAAAAAGATCTTATTAACCGAGCTTAGTCGGTCTGTACAGAAGAATGTTGACTTCGGTCCCGTGTACAGACCTCACTTCGTTCGGTTTGTAACTACGACCTCCGTCAACATTTAGCTCTTATTAACCAAACAAGAGGATTGTCTGGGAGAGTCTTAACTAAGACGTCAGTACAGACCGAACTCAGTGACGTCTGTACACACGACGGAGGTCGAGATTCTCCATACAGTTCGACTCAGCTCGGTTAATAAGATGTTTATTATATGGCAAAAACAAGGACAATTTAATTCGTTTAATATAAATGGTTTGGTGGTACCGCGGTTTGCCGGTTTCTAGGGTGCAGTGGCTGGCTGTCCCATTAACCAATGGGCCTCGATTTGGCGCAAGTCTCGCTTTAAGGTGATCGACAACAACAACAACAACAATAAAAATGATCTGCCATGGCTTATTCTTCATCGGTCAGTTCGGGTTCGGCATTCTATGAAAATCTGATATGATAAATGTACAGTTTGTGGCATGGTCCAAAGCATTGAGCATTGTTTTCTTGAGTGTTATCGGATTGTTCGATGGTGCCGACATTTTTCCTCCTTCCTATCTCGCCTCCCGAATTCTTCCTTTGTTATTTCAGCCCCTACTGCTTTTTAGCTCTTTTTTGATTCTAACTCCCCTTACTCGTCGCTTCCGAGTTTCTTAGTTGCTACTATTCTGTTTTGGTCCTGGACTTGCCGTAATTTAGCTACCTTTCATCACTCAAGTTTGGGTTCTAGACAAATAATTGATTTAGTTAATAAGATGTCAAAGCTCGCGTCCGCTGTGCTACCATTGATTCTGTTAGGAATCTTTGGTCTTTGCAATCTTTTTTTGTTCTGTTAACGATAATGGAGACATTACCTTCTTACTGTGCGACTCATTTGCTAGTGGATGCTTACACCGGGCTTCCTGGCCTGTGCAGTGTTTGCGTCTCCCTCTAAGTGCATATGAGCTTTGAATTAATTCAGTGATCAGTGATTAGCTCACTTGTTTACTAATTTTATTCGAGTATTGTAACCAGATACTAGTTTTTGCCTTAATTTTGATATTG
Source organism: Platygyra sinensis (assembly GCA_019787425.1). Classification (NCBI taxonomy): domain Eukaryota; kingdom Metazoa; phylum Cnidaria; class Anthozoa; order Scleractinia; family Merulinidae; genus Platygyra; species Platygyra sinensis. The sequence goes on along the minus strand of JAHPZR010010550.1, from coordinate 38,969 downwards.
CTCTTAGTTACTTACCTACATGTTTTGTACTACAGTTTTTGTATTAATAAAATCGCCTGAGACAACAGGCTTTTATATTTTGAAACAAGAAAATTCGTAGATCTTATGGGATAATTTGGTTTCATCAGCTGGGTTGATAATTTGATTTGGCCACCGTAAAGAGATTCGGAAGCTGGCGTTTCGAGCGTTAGCCCTTCGTCGGAGCGAATCGAGGAATTTTGGATTTTCTGTAGTTTGCTTAGAATGATTCAGCTGATTAAAGTGTCTAGCGACCTGTTTAGATGGGTTTTTGTCATATTTTTCTACGTCGCGAAATAATTCTCGAAATCGGTCGCCTCGTCGTCTACCTGTTTCGCCAATATGTACCTTTGCAAAGAGGGTAAGTTATACCGTAGATGACACTGCCTGAGGTACACGTAAAATGATCAGTGATCTCAATGGATCGATTGGGTACCTACAGATTCTCAGCGTTGCAAATCAAAGGGCATGTTTTGCATCGTGCTCATTTGAAAGCACCGGGCTGTTCACTCGTTTGGAATGCACTTCTTACTAAAAAGTTACCTATGTTTTTGTCGCGTATGAATGAAATTATTGGAAGTTGCGAAAAGATTCTACCAGTATCGTGATCGTTTTGAATCAATTTAAAGTTTTTACGACAAATAACTATGAGAATCTGTGGGTTTGTAATGCACACTGGTGCATAAACCGTTGCCTTCGACAGAACCTTTGATATCTAGAAATGCTAAAGAAGTATCGGAAATTTCCCAGATATATTTAAGAGCTGGATGAAATGAATTAACAGCAGTTATAAATTGATTGAGTTCCTCTCTGGTAAAGGAAGTGGCGCCGACGCAGTCGTCAGTGTAGTGGCGGTAGAGTTCAGGTTTGAGGCCGTTGTATTGACTGAAAAATTGGTGTTCAATATAGCCTACGAAGAGGTTGAGGTAGCTACGTCCCATTTTGGTACCCATAGCCACACCACTGATTTGTTTATAATATCTGTCAGCGGATGAAAAACAATTTAGTGTTACTAGTTACTAGTTCAGCCAGGCGGAGCAGTGTTTCTGAGCTTGGTTCCTTGACTGTGCGTAAATAAAAAAAAAATGTTTGAGGGCTAGAAGGGCTTCGCCATTAGGGATGACGGTGTAAAGAGATGTAATGTCCGTAGTGAAAATAAGTTTGTCTTCGCCCAGGAAATTGAAATCGCGAAAAATTTGAAGAGCGTGTTCACTGTCTTTAACGTATGACGGTACTGAAGAACTAGCGATAGGTGCCTTAATTTTGTCTAAATAGCTAGAAATGAGTTCGGTAGGGCAACTACACGCAGAGACGATAGGTCGGCCTAGATTGTTAGGTTTGTGAATCTTACGTAAGAGGTAAATACATGAAGTTCTAGGAAAGGTGATGATGAGATTAGTAGCAGTAGCCGGCAATTCTTGTTTGACTATAAGGTTGTTAATAGTACTCTTGACACTCTGTTGGTTAGTGGAAGTGAGATCTTTATCGCCTTTAGCATAAAAACAGGTGTCGGAAAGTTGCCGAAAAGCTTCTTTTTGGTAGAGGTCGGTTCGCCAAACAACAACAACATATAGACGACTAGGCGACCGATTCCGAGAACACCTTCACGACGAAGAGAATGAAGACAAAACGCTTCTAAATCGGTTGCTAGACACTTAAATCTGCCGAATCATTCTAAGCAACATATGGCAGTCACCGTTCTCTCCCTACATCAAGGAACCAAAGCAAGCCGCTAAACTCTGGAACAGAAATTTATTTTTCAAATCGGCACCCTTAACCCTCACGGTATCAAAAGACGTTTTTCTTTCAACTAATTTATTCTGTTGTTTTTTACGTTGCCAGGCACCAACCAATAGCGTAGCTTCATATTTCTGTATATAAACCACACACAACCCGAAATTCCTCGATTCGCTCCGACGAAGGGCTAACGCTAAAAACGAAAGCTTTCGAGTCTCTTTACGGTGGCCAATTTAAATTATCAACCCAGCTGATAAAACCAAATTATCTTGTAATACTCCCACCGACACTGCATCACAGTTTCTTTAAAGACTTCCCCACTTTATTCGTAGATCTTATAACCGCCCTTTGAAAATTTAGCTGTTTTTTTTTTTTTTTTTTTTTTTTTTTTTTTCCCAGCACTTAAGTCACAACGCAGTGCACAGTCCAAAGGTAGTCCTTAATAATTCACTCATTACTATAGACAGCATATCACTTGATCGACACAAACTATGGCTGCGTTCCTTTGGGGTGATCTGGATCAGGATCAGTGATGCGAGATGTATTTGGATCATAGTGCATCAAATTAGTCGTCGATTCCACTCTGGCTATGGATTCAGCGGTTCCTTGATACGTAATAGTAAATTATCACCCGCACATCTACCTTCACGTTTCTTGTCTGCACGCTGCCCTTGTTGATTCACCGACGACTATAGACACGCAATCATCTGATCAATCTATAGCACAACTGACAACAAAGACTACACACGAACTGATTAAGCCTCTTATTGCATCATCACTTGAAGACCCATTGGAGCCGTTGTGAAATTTTCGATTACACCATCAGTCGCATCTCCGATGACGTAATGCTCTTAATCTGGAACTTTCTTCAGGATATGTCTGGGCACGAACGATACGAACAATTTGATAAAACAGTTTTCTCTCTTCAAAGTCGCGATTAACTTTATCGGCTGTCTCCACCAGTAAGGGGCTAGCAAAGCAGTCACGGGAGTCACATAATTCAAAGTTACGTTGCCCACGGCTATTTTCAGTACGGTGGTAATTGCCCGACTACTGATGTAATCCTTGCACGTTATGACACGTTATTTGCTTCGAATCAAACGCTTCGATAAAACCAAAAGAAAACATGTTTCGCACACGATAAAGAGAACAATACATGTATTAATGTTTCAAAAGCTTTTTGGTGAATAAACATTACAGGTCTCGTGATTCAAAGCCCCGGCCGAGACTTGGAAGAGCGGAAGTCTGCGTCTGGTCACCGACAAAACAAGAATAATAAAATAATATGATAAATAAACCCCGTGCAGAGCAAGAACCGTGTCCGCCTATGGATGCGCGGTTTATGAAAAAAAAAAGGAAAGAAAAAAAAAAAGACCTGACATTTTGCTTGCGATTGGCAATAAGCCGAGTTTAATTCTTTTAAAGTTTGCTCGCCCTCTTTACTTTACTTTTTTATCCGCTTTTTGGCACTTACAGAAATAAATATTGGTATATGAAAATAATCGATGATTTTGTATTAAGTTTACAACTTGTTCACTGCAAAGCCTTACCGGTCTAGATGGAAAAATCTAGACCGCGGTCAATAGCAATTTCAGCCAGAGACAGAGCCATGTAATAATCTCCCATACAGACCTCATGCTCGGTTAGTAACAGCTAAATACCAATGTTCATCGAAACGTAGAACTGCTCAGATAATATATATTTTTTTTATTTTCAGTGATCTTTCATGGAACAGATTATCTTACATTGACGCAGGAACACTGGAAGGAATTTCTGATAAATTATCGACTTTGTAAGTCGTAGTTTTATCATTTTTTTTTGCATACTTTCAATGTCAATAACTTGAAAGAGTCCAGTGGGTTTCAAAACTTCACTATGTCCTATTACAAGATATTTGAACTGGTACAGTATATCTATGGGGTATTAATTTGAATTACTCTGTTATAGATTAATTTCTAATTAGTTCACTATTTACTTTCGCCCGAATGGAGTCTGATTACATGTTAAGATTTGACTTGATTTTTTTTTTAATTTCGTAAGTGTCACAATATTGCCTTGTTCAGTGCAAGGTCTATATCTAACAACAATAACAACAAAAACGGGTACTACATGACAGTACACCAACACGATGGTTCACTTCAAGCTCCTGAGGCCCGATGGAAGCACATGGCATGACGTAATATAACATCTTCCTCAGAATATCCCAATACTGGTCAAAAAGGGACACTCCTCAATGCACTTATTTTAACAGTCCTATTTCTCTGTGTCCTTATTCTTTTAAGTCAAGCTTTTGTGTGGGTGTCACATGTTCTTCCAGATCTGGTCACATATCCCCCAGCCATGCCTGAGGTCCTTCCGGGAATATTGTTCGGTGGGGCTGTATCATCAGAACCCGGTCCAGCTGCTATACTGTCCTCCTGTGATGTCTGAGTGTGGTTAATTGGGGCGGGCTAATTGCCCGCTGACTTTGGTGTGCTAGGGTTTCCATCCGTTGGCGTTGTGGGTCAGTTACTGCAGTTGTATCTGGTCTCAGTTGGGACCGTGTTCTTCAATAGATGGCACCTGTGCTGCTGGATTTGTTGGTATAAGACCTTGGCTCTTTGGATGGCTTTTAAAAAACACCCGGCTCCTGGGTCTGTGAGTGGTGATCGTACATTTGGATAGGTTGGTCAGTTTCAAGTGGCTTTTTGGAGGGTCCACGATTCTGGTTGTAATAATGGGCTTGTTTCTTTTGACGGGTTATGAACTTGGTTTTCACGGTCTCATGGTCAGTACTGTTGAGAGGGGCCCTTTGGCACAAGGGTAAGCTGGTTTTGAATTCTCTGTTCATAAGCAGTTCTGCCGGGAACTTTAACTGGTGATGTAATAGGGTGGCTCGGTAGGAGAGAAGAGCAAGGTACAGGTCTTTTTTGTTTTCGTCCCACTTTTGGAGGATGTTCTCCACAGTCTGGACTATTCGCCCAGCAAATCCATTTGATTGGGGGTACACTGGGACGCTGATAACATGCTCTACTCTATAGACGTTCATAAACGTCTTGAATTCTGCTGAGCTGTATTACAGCCCGTTGTCGGTCATCAGCCGCGTAGGGAGACTGCAGATGACCTGGTGCTTGTTAGCTTCCTGATGACGGGGAATCTGCTGTATTGATCCATTAATAGGAGGTATTGCTGGCCTTTGAGTTCGATCAAGTCAGAACTTAGTCTTTCCCATTCTCGGGATGGCGGTTCTGGCTGTGGTATTGGCTCTTTTTATGCTTTTCTCCAGTAATTCTGGTAGGGAACGCACTGGTTACCTTGGTTGATGATTTATTTGTAATTCAGAGACAGATGTTCGTGCTCGCAAAAGGCATTTCCCCTGCCCTAGATGGCCTTGGTGTATGATGTTCAAGACTTCATGCCTGAAAATGGAAGGTATCACGATGCGGTTTCCTTCTAGTATTAAGCCGTCCTTGTTGGTCAGCTCTTCCCTAAAATTCCAATAATCATGTAAGGATTGGGGGCATTCTTCTCTTTTCTGTGGCCATCCCCCAAAGACCACTTCTTTTAACAACGACGATGTAGGATCCTTCCTTGTCTCGTAATGTAGCTTTTTTGGAGATGCAGGGAGATTCTGTGTGATGTGGTAGACGGATATTCCTGGAAGTTCAAGGTTAGTAGGGATAGGCTGTGGGCTGACTCTGGGGAGGGCGTTGGCTATCGGCACATCGAAACTTTTCACAAAGTTGACAGTGACATCGTATTTTAATGCTCTTATTAGAAACCTCTGTAATCTAGGTGGGCAACCGGACAATCTCTTCTTAAAAATCGAATGGAGAGGTTTATGATCAGTGTTTACTGTGCATTGCTTCCCAAAAATGTAATAGTTGAACCTCTCTAAGCCCCATACTACGCCTAATGTCTCTCTATCGTTGTTTCTGTAGTCTGTTTCTGTGTCTGTTATTGCTTTGATTCCATGCCGGGTCTACTTGTGTCCAAAGAAGCTACCTTCCTGACATTTAAACTGCAATTTGTCTTTGTTGAATTTGATTATTTTCACCCTGGATCAGATCATGAGGTTTACCATATTTGCATCGTGCTCTTTCTCTGTAGTTCCGTAAACAAATGTGTCATCAGCAACGCTGGTGACCCCTTTCAGGCCATCTAGTGCTGAGACTAAGTGTTTCTGGAACACATTTTGCGATACAACAACGCCAAATTGGAGCCGAGTGAAACGGTATCTCCCTAACGGGTATTGAATGTAGTCGGGTAGGAGCTGGCTTCATCTAATGGTACACGCTTGTAGCCTTTTTTGCATCAACTACACTAAGGAATTTGGCACCACTAAGCTGTGTGACTACTTCATCAATTGTTTTAGTGTAGTTATGTTCACGCTTTATTGCCTTGTTTAAGCACGTGGGTCGAGGCAGACTGATTTTGCTGACTTCTCCTTTGTCATTAGTTGTTCAGAAAGGACGATACTGTTCACCCAGTCTGTATGCTCGCTTACTGGGATTAGCACACCAAGTTCTACCATGGCGTCAACTTCCTTTCTAAACATTGAAGATGCACTGCCACGGTACGTGGTGCGCGGATAGCAGGCTCAGCATTGGGGTCCAGGGTGATGTGGTAGGGCTTCATGTCAAAGGTTCCCAGGCTCTCAAAGCAATCTCCTAACTTGTTGAAGAAGTTTACCCCGTCAATTACGGGGCACGTTTGAGTATCTGGGCGGCTAGGGTCTTCGCTGGTCCTTTGTTGCGATTTGAATGTTGTGTGTTTTTAAGAATGGGTGTTCTTGTCTTCTTTGGAGGTTTCTAGGCTGCAGTTAAATATTACCAGCTCAATTCCTCAAAGGTTTTACAACCAAGCATTGCAGGTCCTGGTACATCAGTAACATTGAAGATGAAATCTTTAATACTGCCATTTTGATGGACGGACAGTTGACATGTTCCAAGGGTCTTGATGGTCTAGCCACCGTATGCGGTTATCCTGCACTGCGTTGGGCCAAGATGTCTATGTTGGGAATTGGGTTTGAGTCTGTCATAATGTTGTTTGGAGATAACATTTATCTCTGCACCAGTGTCAAGTTTGCAGGTAAGGGGTTCCGTGTGTGTCATGGGGGTCTGCTGTAACTTGTATTTCGGTCCTGACTTTGTTGCGGTTTTTTTGGCTGCTCGATACCCGCGATCGTTGAGGTACTAGAGCTGTCTTGGGCTTCTAGTGTTCCCAGGAAGACTGCCATAACTTGAGCATTCGCTTTTCACATTATCAGGCTGTTCTTTCCGTAGGGTCATCATATCTGACTTTGTTTAGGACTTGAAAACTTTGCTGAAATGACCACGTTTATTGCAGTTAAAGCGTTCTACTAGGCATTGTTGGCCTTTGGTGTCTGGAGTATCCTCACATCGGTAGCACTGCCTTGTGTTGTTGTCAGGTCGTTTGTTTCCATTACCATCGTTGTACTGTTGGTGTGACTGAGGACTGTTTCCTTTGCTTATTGCATTTACTTCCCTCTCTCTGCTTAGAGGTTGTAGTTTCGCTCATTGCTTTTAATTCCATCTGGGTAGCCTTATCTGTTCGAGCATTTTTTTTTTTTTTTAGTTTTTATTTTAAAGATAAATACAAATCAATATGGTTACCTATACAACTTACAATCCAATTTATACACTACTTACAAAAATTACACGATACTTACATCCATATTGTAACAATGAGCAACAAAATAAAGACAATTTAATTACATATTAAACTTACGATACCAATTTATACACTACTTGCAATATTATACGATTACATATGCTACTTACGATGAACAACAAAAAAGATACCTTCCTATTAAAAAAAATAATAATAAAAAGAAGTAATAAAACCAGAAGGGCATAAATAATTAAATTGGAGTGAGCACCCATTTCTTTTCAAAGAAGGTTTTATTGTTGATATTTTTTCCCGTTTTATATTTAATCTTAAGTTTTGATTGCAGTCCTTGGATTTTAGGAAGTGTTTGGCTTCTTCTGCAGTCCCACAAAAATAATTTTCCAATTACTATGAAATAATTCAATAAATTAGATGAAGGGCATTGTTTTGATAAAATTCCAAATAGAACGTTTTCTGCGGAAAGATGGATTGGCTGACACGAAAGATAGTACCAGTAAGATTCGAAATCAGTCCAGAACGTTTTTGAGTGAGGGCATTCATAGAAAAAGTGATACAAATTCTCAGGTTCATCATTACAAAAAGTGCACGCATCGTTAATTCGAAATCCAATTTTGCATAGTTTGCTGTTAGCGTAAAGAATACAATTAATTACTTTGTATTGAAAGGCCTTAACATATGACTCAAGTGCAACCAAATGTGGTAAGGAGAAGATTTCTTTTAATTGTTGGGTTGTGAAATTAAAATCAATCTTCAATTTGTGGACAATATTAGGAAGCTGAGCTTTTTTTGAAACCAGCAGCGAGTAATAATCTTTTGATTTTTTGTCTTTAATGTCCAAGATTTTATTTCCAAGTAAAAGTTGTGATGGGGATATGGTTGATGTATTCAGGTTGATTTTTTTTAAAATGAGAAAGTACAGAATGACGGAGGCCCGCCCACGGCAGAAAATTGCTCTTATCAATTTTGTTCGAAAAATAATTATAGGAGTCTGTTGTATTTAAGTCGAATAAAAGATCGTGTATGTAAATGATTCCTGACTTCAAATAATTTTTATAGTACACCGGCTTATTGTCTATTCGAATCTCTTTATTATTCCAAACAATACTTTACCGGTCACTTTCTGAAGCGAAGGATTCCACCATAACAGAAGTTCCTGGTAAAATTGAGAAGATATCGTATAATCAGAAACTTCATAATTACAATTTAGAAAGAACTTACCACCTACGGGCTTTAATAAATGAAGTAAATACGTCTTCCATGTTGCATTTGAATCGTTAAATAGTCGTTTTAGCCAGGCCAACCTTAAAGATTTAACCATGCTTTCCAAATCTATCATTTTTAGATCAGCTTTCTCATAATCGTTTATTACTGGCACGCGAGTCACTTTATCTGTACCATTCCATAAGAACTTGAATAGCAATTGATTCAGTTTATTCACAATTTCCTTTGGTGTAGGAAGTAACGAACATACGTAGACGAATTTTGGGACCAAAAAAGATTTAATTATTGTCACTTTACCATAGATTGACAGGCCCCTACAGGACCAAATATTAATGAGTTTTTTTATACTATCTAGCCTTTCAATAAAGTTCTTTTCCTTTAATAGTTTCTGGTCATATGTAAAATATACCCCCAGAGCTTTAACCGGGATTTTAGGCCATTTAATACCAAAATATTTTTCTTTACTTTCTTTTAATGATCCTATCCACATACCCTCAGTTTTTGAGCAGTTAATTTTAAGACCGGAAATGTTTCGAGACCGGTCCAGTAGTTCAAATAATACTTTGACAGAGTTAGTATCCGCTAATATCGCCGTGGTGTCGTCGGCATATTGTAAAAGTTTCGTTTCTTGCCCTTCAATATAAATTCCTTTAATGTCCGAATTTTGTCTAATGGCGATAGCCAGTGTTTCTACGGCTACAACGAACAGATATGGAGATAGCGGGTCTCCCTGCCGAATTCTTCGTTCCAGCGAAAAAAAGCTTGAAGTCATACCGTTGTTCAAGATACAGCTTTGTATATTTTTATAGAAGACTTTAACCCAGTGAAGGAAATCTGGACCAAAATTGAATTCAAGGCATTTAAAAAGAAATTCCCATTCAACACTATCGAATGCCTTTTGAAAATCAATGAGTAACATTAAACCGGGAATGTTTTCTTTCACAGTAAAGTCCATGACATCGTAAATAGATCGCATAGTTTCCCCTATAAAACCATCTTTTACGTATCCTGTCTGATTGGGATGAATAATATCAGGCAAGACATTTTTAATCCTCGATGCAATTGCTTTTGTCATTATTTTTGTATCTACATTAACGAGGGAAATTGGACGCCAATTTTCTAAAAATGAACGATCTTTCCCTTTCTTTTCAATTAGTGTGATGATTACTTGTTTTTTGAGAGCTAGACATCTCACCTTTTTCGAAACATTCATTAATGCAGTTCATGAAGCTATCGCTAATTACTGGCCAAAATATCTTATAGAACTCAATAGGAATACCGTCATTACCGGGAGTTTTATTATTGTCAAAGCTATCAAGGAGACAATAACGTTCTTCTGCTGAAATTTTGCCTTCGCAAATGTTTTTCTGGTCTTCAGAAAGTGTGGGTATGTTTAAATCGTTTAGACAAGAAGACATTTTAAGTGCAATATCTGGATCAGTACTGCTACTTTTGTACAAATTTTTGTAGAACCGTTCTTGCTCTTTTAATATACAAAATGGATCTGTTTTAATTACCCCACTTATGTGAAGTTTACGTATGTGCTTTTTTATATGATTTCTTTTCTCAAGGTTTAAAAAGTATTTAGTACTTTTTTCCCAATGCTCATGCCAACGAGCGCGTGCGCGTATAACTATTCCTTTAGTCTTTTCTTCATAAAAGGTTTCTAACTTTTCCTGAGCTGCATTATAGCGAGTTGCGTTAGAGTCACTTGGAGTAGTTTCGTATTCTTGCTTTGCCTTTTTAAGCTCACCCTGGAGATTTAATTCTGTTGCATTTCTTTCCTTGGCCTTTTTCTTAGAGTAGTTAATAGCGTGCGCCCTTATATTGTATTTGATCCAATCCCAAACATTACGACTGTCCGAAAGTTCTTTGCGTCCCTCTGCCGTCCATACTGGAAGCATTTCAGTAACATTATTCACATATTCTTCATCCTTCAACATGGAGCAGTTCATTTTCCAATACCCGGGACCTTTGCGCTCATTTTCTAGCTCTCCAATCTCTAACCAAATTGCATCATGGTCTGTTCGAGGGGCTGGAATTATTTCACTAGATTTCACTAAATCATTCAAATTATTAAAAAATCAACCAATAATTGAGGCGGCAAAAAATTCTTGGAGACTTTTGACTCCAGGTAAAACTTCTTGTGTCTGGGTTTTTAATTCTCCAAATATCAACTAGATCCAGTTGATTTTGTAAGCAATCAATGCAGGCAGAAACTGATTTTCTTTGAATAATTATGCCTCCATTTTTATCAATCTCTGGATTTAAAGGGCAATTGAAATCGCCACCGATAATGATATTATCTTTCGAATCTAAGTTTTCTTTTTGAAGCGTCGCGAGTAAGTTATTGAAAAACGATAAGATATCTTTGTCCTTGTTTGGTGCATATACATTTATTAAAACATACGTTTTGTCTTTAATATCAGCTTTAAGAATAATGAAGCGTCCCAAAGGGTCAAGGATCTTTTGTTGGACGGTGCAATCAAAGCCATTCTTAATTAAGATAGAAACTCCACGTGCGTTGGAGCTGCCATGACTTGTTATAATATCTGCACCCCATTCATTCTTCCATTGAGTATCAGTTTTTATTGTTGAATGGGTTTCTTGCAAAAAAATGAAGTCAGCTTTACGTTTCCTGCACCAAGTAAACATTGTTCATTACTTAGGCCCTTTACGTTGAGTGATACCAATTTAAAGACCTCGCCCATTAAATGTTATGTTCGTTTCAAAATTGAGAGCCGCATTAGAAGCCAAAGACAAAAAAAAAAATAAATAAATAAATAAATGTATGTGCTAATGAACTGCAAATTTAGCTCCAAATTTAAAAAAAATAAACAAAAGAACTTTTAGTGGGTGCAAAACCTAAGTAAATGAGATTCAGCAATGTTGCTCGACATATATGAATACCTATAATCCTACATGCATACGTAATTAGAGATAAAAGAAATACAAAGAAATTTCCTAAATAAACAAGTAACATAAATACACAAATTGTTTGTCTGACGTGCATTAAGTCCCATCAGCCCTCCATCTACTAAAGCTTATACGCTATTCATTATTGAACCGTAATAAGGAAGATTGTCAGTTTCAGTCCCATTATATACTTGGCCGTTGATGATCAATTTGTCCACCTTGAAGAATGCCGATTGTTTTTCTTGCTTCGCCTTTTTTAGCACAAGGTACAATTTCGTATGAATCGCCTCGATTTCTTTAGGGTAGTCACGCAAAATTCCAATTTTGGTACCTTTTAAATTTTTAACTTTAGACCAAACGAACTCCTTATCTTGATAAAAACTAAATTTAGCAATAACAGGCCTTGTATTCGTGGACCTCCGCGGGTTGCGCCCGGTTGGCAAGCGATGTCCTCGTTCAAATCTAATTTCATTCATATCCAACCTTGAAATTTTCATTTTCTCTTCCATCATTGAACGAACCAATTTTTCTGTATCTCGTGGTGTCTCACCTTCAATTTCCTGGAGGTTATAAATCTTTATACTCTCCCTTCTAGTGTACGCCTCCAATTTCATGTTGCGGCATTTCAACTGTTGAATCTCCGTGTTGTGGTTCTGCATCTCCTCGGTACCACTTGCTGTTTGAGAGCACATGTTGGCTACACAAGTTTTTAGGTCTGTTAGTTCCTTTCCCGTGTACTCAGCGGCCTTCCTTAGCTGTTTGTTTTCTTCTTCTACCACTGTTAAACGGTCTTTCACCGATGCTATTTCCGTAAACAAATCTAAAAGTTTATCGATCTTGGCCGCTAATTTCATGATACTTGCCGAGGCATCGCGGCAATGGCCGGGCACACAGTCCTCGTCCGTCTGGGAACCAGTATTTTCTCGCAGTCGTTTACGCGGAATACACTTTTCTTCGGTGTTTAAAGCGGCTTCCTAGATCTCTTCGTTCATTTTGCTAGTAGACGGAGCACTGAATTAAAGTAATTCACATATCTAAAGACTTCTAACAGGGCGACCAAAAACACGTCCTGCACCATGCTCTGCCACCGCGCCACTTCGAGAGCAATTTCTTTCGCCTTTGCAAAGGGTAAATCATTGCCGCGGGCGATGCATTTTCGTCTCACCTCTTCTGAACCGGTGCCAAAATCTAATGTGTCACGCATGAGTTCGTCATATAATTGAGGTGGGTAACCAGCACTCTGTATGGGTAATCTTGCTTCGATTAGAAAGGTGGCTAGGGGCGATTATTCTGTTTTAAACGTCGGAGATAGTACCTGTTCAATATATGATTTGCTTGCGGTTTGACGTGATTTCTAGTCTTGTCTAGTATTCTTTCAGGTCTTTCTGCTGTTCACTGGTTAGTGGTCACGTGTTAGATAACCCCAGACCATAATCTCCTGACCACAGTAACACATATTTGCAATTGTGAGTGCTGTCTCAATTTTTTAACGGTCCATCAAGTAGCAGCTCGCACTTTTGGCGGAATCTCTTACATCTTGCTAGCAAATCTGGACCAGTGGTCCAGTCCACTCTTGGCACTTCGCTCTTTTTGGCTGAATCTCACAATAAGACCTTCAAGTCAACAGTGTAAAATCGTACGTACTGGTTTCCTTGGCTGTCTTAGTGCCGCCGTTGGCGTAAATCCATCCCACTTCTGACATCCATGTCACAGTATTGTTTTCTTCGGCTTAGGCTCTTTATTTAACCAAAACAACGGGTACTATATGACAGTAGACCAATAAAAGCGAACAGCAAGGCAGGTAATCAAAATGTGGCATGACGTAATGTGGCATTAAGCCCTTCGAAATGCATTAGCAAGTCCTGCCGAGGCACTGTCGTGCCGTGATGCACGGTATTGCAGTGTTTGACAATGGCGGAGGATTGTTGTTTATGTCCTTTTACTGTAAAATGCAAATATTTACGTGTGTAACTTACATAACCTTCATCACACAAGTCACATTACAAACTATAAACAACACAATGCTGATTTACAATTGGTGGCTTTCTTTCCTTTACATTAAGCTCTCGTTCAAAATTCAGGCTCATAAATGCAGGCTAAATGGTGTTACTAATCCTTTAAGTTCAGATCCTTAAGTTGTTTTCTTTTTTAAATGGTAAAGTTACTCGACCCGCGTCGAGCCAGGTGCACGGGACAATGCCCCACAACCTGCCAAGGTTTTATTAAGAAATGTAAAGACAAATTTGACTGGCCACGAAATGCATTTCATAACAGCTTTAAAGTTAAAACTTTAACGTGCGATCAGACTCCATTCGTTCGAACGTAATTTCATCATCTTCGCACCCTTTTATGTTAAGTCTTCACGTCAAAATAGCTTCAAATGCTGTAATTTGCATTTTCTGATGTAATTTTTTCTTGATAATGGAATCATTTCTACTCTCAAAAGTCGGATTTTATCGTTTATTATTACTGATTTATTGATAGACGTTTTCCGAAAATTTTATGACGATTATGGCTGCCTAAGAAAAATGTAAACTAAGTCCTGAATTAGTATGTTCTTAAGTGTTTAACTAACAAGTAATTACATGGTAATTCTCCTGAAATTTGGAATAAATATGCACTTGAAGATTTAAAAAAAAAATACAATTTGCACGCGCCCAATTTTGATAGCCTTGGACAAATTTATTCGTGATCAAAAATTGCACTTAAAATGATCCAATGATGCAGTTATTGACAATGTTCATTTGTGCGCAGGAACCTTATGGGAAACTCTATACGGACGGTGACAGAGACGGTTTTCAGTCGTTTCACTTATCTCCGTAAATTGTAAGTCTTGATTTGCAGCAGAAATTCATTTGATACGTCTACCAATAGTGAATTTTACAATTTACAACGTACTTAATAAAGGACTTACACATCTAAACAACGACTGGTATTGGAAAATTCATTCAAGATTGCAAAGGCATTGACCAAGAAAATTGCGACCGTGGCAAAGCGGATTTGCATTGAAGTTCAAATGAAAAATTAAAGATAAATTAGCCTGCTATCAGCAAGAGGAACCAAGATCCTCTTTTGTGGGCGTGGCTTGTCTTTTTCTTCTTTTAGAGGTACCAATACTTACATAACGCATACTCCCCCGTCATATTCATACCCTAATAAAGCACTACTAAAGCTCCGGCTGTAGATCTTTTGAGGCTAACTCCCAAAGAGGAATTAAATCTGCTTTTTGGACCCCCTCCATTCCATTCTATTCCCTCCCGAGTTAGTGTTGGTTAATGCCCTCACCTGTAGTAGTAGTGGACCCCTAAGGTATGACGAGCACTCCCGTCCTTTTGATTTAGAACAAACATGGATGCACTCTTCTATCCAAGAACTATTATACAAACTACTAATTAGTCATCAACATATTCTTTAAACATCACAGGGATCTAAGAAGTCTGCAGACTGTATAAAAAATATGTTTTTTTTTAATACATTATTTTACAGCATTTCCAGTAATATTTTACTACATTTTGTATCATCTTAATAATGCTGGCAATCAACAAAAGAACTTACATCCTGAAAGCAAATCGATCCCATGCACATCATAACATTTCTTTACAGTTATGACAAAGCGTCTTCAAAACGTCAATGGAATCGACACCATTGAGGTGTATATTTGGGACCAACTGTTTAATTCTCAGTTGCTTACTTTATTATATAACTGGCTCAGATGTTCCAGCAAACCCTCTAACACAAGTTAATTTGATACCTGTAAACAGCCTCACTAAATTTAATAACTAGTCACTTATGGTGATACCTGATAATCAATATTACTTGTTCTATTTAAATGTATACCTTTATCTTTCTGGTTATGGCCTTTTCACTTGTAGTACTTTAACTCTCGAATACTGACGTTTATAACTAGCACTCCAACTGAGTGGAAAAAAAAAGTAAATCAGAGCTCACACAAGTACGCTTTGCAAGCCTTTTTTTTTTTTTTGGATCGTAGTACCACTTTAAAAGTTCAGAATTAACTCTCTTCACTAAAAATGGTAATTTAAGTTCTGTGCTCTGTTTTACTTTCAGGAGTTTAAACTCAAACCAGCTTACATCCGTTCCAGATTTACCAGGCCTTAACAGTATTCCTTCTTTGTGAGTCTATCGAATTTTCAGCTTCCTACTGCACTTTAAATAAGTACATTAATATTGAACACTGCATTATTACAGTTGGTGTAACAAAATCAAAAATCAGTAGTGTCGTTGATTTCAGCGCAAGGTCTGGATTAACTCACTTAACAGATAAACCATCATTTTTAAAGACTTTTCCTCTTTTACTATTCAACAACTGTTTAAGGGACATCGTCACGAGGATTTTGCTGTTTTAGGTCAATTCTGTGCTAAAATCATTGCTTTCAGGCTAGCTTGACAGGAGGGAAAACTCTTGCACTGTAAGTACCTCTCGTTGTCCCATAGAAAGCCTTAGAAAAGTTTTCTAAGGCTTTGTATGGGCCAATGGGAGGTAGTTACAGTGCATGAGTTTTCCGTCCTGTCATCAAAAAGCTTCTGAAAAGCTACGACGAAGATATCAAATGAATTTTATCAGAGAGGGCTAACCATGTTAAATTTCTTGAGGATTTGTGGAACTCGTGGCATCAAAACTTGGAAAATTGGCCATTTTTTATCCATTTTCATCCATGCCATCCGTAGCGACAGGCGACACGAAACAGTTTTAGTACGTTGAAATAGTCTTCAGTAACAAAACTAGACCATTAGTTTTGGAATTCAATTGATGCGACGGTTTCTTCTAAATTTTTTTTAAAGTTGCCAAAAAAGCGTGACAAAGCCCCTTTAAAACGCAAAATTACAACTATTCTCATCGTGTTATTTGTGCAATTATACCTTCAAACGTTACACTGGGGCAGAAATTACATCACCAGTCACATGCTGAGCCTGAAAAATTCTCAATTGATGCTTTCTAGCATGTAACTTTCCTATCAAATTTTTAAAGCGCCAGGTTACACTTGATCTGTTCAGCTGTCTAGTCCCCCCTTCCTTTCCTCTCTCTCGATGGGGCCCGGGAACTCTCACGTGAAAAGATTGCCTTTCTATTTTAAGGAGACCAAGCTGTTTAAAATCTTCCTTGACCCCTACACCAGACAACGTAAAACGAAAATTATATCGACTAGTTCAGCCTAAAAGAGACCTCGATGGATTGAAAATATTGCCACCTCGTCCCCAACTTTCTAACGGAGGCCAGGGTTAATGAAGTACACTCCTAAACATCCGGCCCCGACCAATTCAATTAGAGGTCTCACCCCCTCCCCTCCCCCGAGCTCTTTCGATCTTTGCTAGGAAAAAGTCTCAATTCTCTTTATATTATATCATGTAAAAAATATACAAGAAAAATAAAAACAAAATCTTCTTTACTCTTGTTAAAAGTGTAGAGATGCAACTCTTAACATGACATAATGTATCTTTTACCTTTAAATTCCACAAATATCCCTTTGGATATGCTCAGTGCGCCTTTTGGTCACAACACATGTTTAAGTTAAAGATATAATGACATCATTTATGTCAAAACAATATAAACGAAAGATTAGGCGCTTTACTTTCTCCAAACAACGCAGAAGTTAGTCTGAGGCTTTTGGCACTTTGCTTGTTTTGCCTATACTGTATAAATAGGCGATGTAACTAACAAAAAGACTTACTACCCTTTGTTTCAGACGGTTTCAAAACAACCACATCAAGAATATAGGAAGGCTTGCAACTGCATTTGGCGCTAAAGTGGTGTGGTTTTTGTAAGTTACATTTAGGATAGATTCTCTTAATTTGTACACTCTTGAGTGAATTATAGAGTATTTGTACAGGTTGGATCAATATCAGCATGTGGGCAACTGCGCACCTACTTCTTCCTTAGCCCAACAGCAATTACTAACTTATTAACTTATTATAACATGTTGGGTTAGAGGTGGAGTAGGTGCGCAGTTGCCCAAATACTAATGTTGATCCTACAGGTTCCAAATTATTTTGATGACACCAAATTTAAATTTATTCAAAACGGCTGCCAACAGCAGTTCGAGAAATGATGACGTTCCGGCGATGTCACTAAGTTTGTCAGGCGGGTCAAACTCTGGTGTGCGGGTGAATGGCCCAAATATTTAAATTCATTCAAAAAAATGATAACGTCACGTAACGTCACCGTGACATCACCAGCTTTGACAGGTGGATCAAACTGTGGTGGGTAGCTGGATGGCCCCATCATTTTAATTTATTGAAAATGACCGCCAAAAGACAATTAGAGAAAACGTGACATCACCGGCCAGCAGCAGTGATGCACGGAGGTAAAATGATGGTGGTACCAAAAAATCTTTCATAGGATACCCCATCTGTGGGCTGACGTCAACGTAAGGGGGGATAACCTCTCTGTGGGTTGACGTCAAGATAAAGGGGACACCCCCTCTGTGGGCTAACGTCACGAGAGGGGAGATAAGTCATAATGTAGGGGACAAACATGAAATAGACAGTGATTACTTATCAATTATCTAGAATTTCCTTTCACAGTAACATTTTATAAATCTTTACATTTTTTCACTCTTCGGTAGCGAAAAGAATAACCACTGCAATTCGGTTGCCAGAACTTTCAATTTTTAAAAAAACTGTTAATCGTCGGCTAAAAAAAATAGACCTTTATGACGTCATCACTAGACTATATAAAGAGACGCTGTTCAGTTCTCAGAACCAGAGATGTATTTCTGCAGTCTTTCTGACAAGACTGTCCTTACCAAGGAAAGGATGAAGAGACTACTGGAGTCCACTCGTCGTCAAACTACCAGTTTTTCTTGTCAAGTATGCAGTCAACGCTTCTACAGGAAAGACGTCTTAATGGAACATATGAAAATACATTAACCCACAGTACCAACAGCACCTTCCGCGGAAGTAGCGGAGCCCGTGCATGACTGACACGTCGATTCACCAATGTGTCCGCCTGACCTGGTGGCTAGCTTACCAGAGGAAACTCATCCCGAGAAACTCAGAGAGAGCGCCATGTGTGCAGCGTTTGTGAAAAGACTTTTTCTCCCAAGGGAACTCTTAAGGGACACCAAGAATTCACTGATCAACAGTCCGCCGGCTTTTACTGTCAAGTACAGTGGAACCTCGATTTAACGTACCTCAATTTAACGAAGTTCAATTTCTCATTGATACCATGTAGCATA
Organism: Platygyra sinensis; assembly: GCA_019787425.1. Taxonomy (NCBI): domain Eukaryota; kingdom Metazoa; phylum Cnidaria; class Anthozoa; order Scleractinia; family Merulinidae; genus Platygyra; species Platygyra sinensis. The sequence continues at coordinate 20,250 of JAHPZR010010550.1, read as the reverse complement.
CAATTCAACGTGGACAGTACTGTGTCTAAAGAAGGCGGAACTGATCAGGACATCCGCATTCGGATAGGAAGAGCAACAGGAGTCTTCAACGCCCTTTGACCCATCTGGCGATCAACAAAGCTGTCCCTCAGCACGAAGCTTCGTATTTAAAACTCCAATGTGAAAAGCGTCCTTCTATACGGCTGTCCTTCTATACGGAGAGTGCTGAAGTCATCGATGGCCAAGATACAAGTCTTTGTGAGCCGCTGCCTCCGCCAGATCCTTGGAGTGCGGTGGTACGACAGGCTGAGCTGTGGAGAAGCACATCCCAGGAGCCAATCAAGCAACAGATCAAGAGACGCAAATGGCGATGGCTTGGACACACGATAAGGAAACCTGCAGATAACGTCACCCGAAGAGGGCTAAGGTGAACACCCCAACGTAAGTGCAAGCGAGGACGGCCGAAGACCACCTGGCGGCGCTCAACTGAAGCCGAAATGAAGGACACTTGCCTGACGTGGGTACAGCTCGAGCGGAATTCACCGGACAGGGGGGATGGCAAACTCTGGTGAACGACCTATGTTCCGTAAGGGACGACAGGAACTAAGTTAATTGAACGAAGTCCTCGATATAACGAACGATATTCTATGTTCCAGCCAAAGTTACAGTAAAATGTATGGAATAGAACCTCGATATAACGCATTCTTCGATATAACAAACATAATCTGGAAGCCCAAACGTAAAATCTACCTCGATATAACGAATAACAATGTCAAAACGCGACAGAAACCAATAAAGAATGAACAGATCAACAGTTAGGAAATCGTTTAAACCTTATGGTAAAGAGACAGCAACCTCTCAGTCAACGGCTTACTATATTTCTGTTGTCATAGGCATAGGCACTATAGTATTTTCACGGAAGTCACTTTTGTTACAAATCAGTCATTAATTAATTAACTATAACCTCGATATAACGAACATTTTGGTCGTGTCTCCTCAGATTCGTTATATCTAGGTTTTCGTTATAATGAGCCCTCCATTTAACGAACAAATTTGACCGGTCCCCAGTTACTTCGTTAAATCGACGTTCCACTGTATTTAGCAAGCAGTTTTACGTCACGTGGATGAGCGTTGATCACAAATACGTTGATGATGTGATGAGTGATGTTAAATAAAAAATATCATTTTGAACTAGTGTCTCATCATGAGCATTGGCGCAAGAATGCTATTGTCTTTCGCGACATGTACTTGCAGTGCCCAGTTTTTCGATGCGCGGAATAATATTGCATAGATTTAGCTTTCGGATTTCCGACTGCTCTCGTCAATGAATCGGCGGCTGTTGATCAAGCCGCCTGATGTGTAAAGTAAATTGGTGCGGTGCGTGAAAGACTTGCTTCCATTTTATCGGTGTCCTCTTTTACTCGACCGGTCAAAGTAGCTAATTAGACACAGTCTTTTACTCAATCGGTTTACGTAGTCTGTACGTTGATCGAGGACTCAAAAGACAACACAGGTCTTTTCCATTCATACGACGCTGGGGTAAATAAAAATAAATGACATTTCTGCTTGAACGCGTCTTACGCCTGAGTGAGCATTGTTTTCCATTGTTTGTGTGAGAATTGGGAGTTTCAAAATAAGTCAACCATTCTGCCGAACGGTCTCCGACAGGCAAATTTGCAGGGTTTGAGGAGTGCTTTAAGAAAACCGCATTTCGATAGTACTTGTAGGCGTCGTAAACCAGCGAAAATTGGCAGGACCTTTCCTGACATCCGGTACTAAGTTTTCCATATGCTAACCGTAAACTTAACTGATCAGTTCTTCGGAATATTCCGCTTGAAGAACAGCTTCCATACAAGAAAGCTCCCAAAATAGACTATTTTCAAAGCAAATTTGATAATACTTGTAAAGACTTTAAAAAACATTCTTTTTGTTCTAAATAATAAATTGATCCTTTCTCTACAATTTCCATATGCTACTACTAAGCCAGAGGAGTTAATATGCCCGTAAAACCGAGGAACTCACGGGCTGGTTGCCGCTTTTTGTCCGTATTCTTTGTTATTATTCGCTCTTTTATCGAATCGACTTTAAATTTAGGGCCGGCTCACATAAAGAAGTTCCCGGATGTGCCGCGGCATTCTGGGCGATGTGCGATAAACGTGAGATAGTTTGCTTGAAATACGGAAAAGGTATAGTCATTCCCCTCGATCCCAGTGACAATCCTCTGAAAGATTTCGAAGACAGGGATGTCATTAAAAGTGTATTTTGTTTCTTCAACTTTATCTTGTGGTTCAGAACCCAACCCAATTCATTCAAGTGGTCTTCAGCCATCCATGCAAGGTATCCCGACCTCTGGAAAAGAGTGTCTCTATCGATTGGCAACGCTATGAAGGGTAAGAAGAAGGTGGATCTAAATGCCAAGTTGCTAGAGTTCTAAAGACATCGGAGTGTCGCTGGAAGTCTGACCCTAGATTTTAACTACGAGGGAAGATTTTTACCTGACCTTACTCAGTCACAGCAACCGGAACGGGTTTTCGCAGCACCAGTCTAGTCATTTTAAGCTACGTTTACCTCACCCCAAACGACTGGAGGGTTTAAGATGGAAAGTGAGATTGAGTAGCATTTCTCTATCTAACTCCATAGTTAAGCTTCCGAAATTGATCGCTGCCACAAATAAATAGTGTTTATTATGTATTGGGCTGTGAAATTTCCCCTTTACACAACAAAGTTTGGTAGAGCTTGGTATAACCCGAAAGACCTAGACATCATGTTCGATTACGACAACGGTTTTGATTTCATGAAATCCATGATCAGTTTTTTGGATCCGCGTCGTATCGACAGTTTTGGTGGCCAACATTCGGTGCCAAGTACGTCACAGCAGATGAGAAGAGGACGTACATCAATTGCCAATGAGAAAGAGGCGATCTGTTGGACGGACACCGAGGCGACACATGTACATTCCGAATGAGCAAAAGCATTCTAGATCAATCGGACGTTGGCTATGATGATGGCATGGTTTAAAGAGATGAGTACTGGAAGTTATTTATTGGGACCCAATCTACGTCAAGAGCCTTTTACTCACAGTATATCGGACTTGAAAAATAAGACACGATCTGAGAGACGGTCACGAACTGGGACATGAGATGGACAAACCTGTGTTTTGAATCTTGGATCGAGGTCTTTTGACTCGGAGTGTCACCTGCAATTGGGCTTTCATCAAACTCAACCATGCAATTGAAGCTGTGGCGGGAACTCGCTCGTAATCCTTGTTTGTGTACTCTGATGTGGTTAAAAGTTCTGTGGTGGGGAATGAAGCCACGTGATTTGGCAAAGGAAATACTACCGTGACCGTACATTTCAAATGAACATGACAGGTGGACCATTGGGATTACCCAACATGGCTGCAGGCATTCGCGCTGTCAAGAGAAGAAGTAACGAGCCATCAAACGCAAAGCACGCAAGAGATCAACAAAGTGGCCGGACGAAAACTAAATGACTGCATATTGGGAGAATAAATTCTAGCTTTTCCAGACGTGTTCGTCGTGTACCTCCGATCACTACTGGTTTATCATCTATTGGACGACACAGACCAGTACAAAAGGGAGGAATGATCTTGCCGTCGCGCACAAAACAACTTGAGTATGGTGGGGTGAATTTCGAAGAACGCTCTGCGAAAGCCATGCAAGAAACGACGACAATGACTGATTTACTTCTTCGCGTCGGTTCTGTGAGTACGACGAACCCAATGTTGGACTTGTTCAGAGATTCCCAGACCGATCTCAGTATCTCGAATTATGGAATCGTCCCCATTCAGACCTTTAAGACAGGCATCAATCCAGTGGAATTCCAAGTGTACCCTCAGGAAGAATACGTGGATCTCTCCCGCATATACTTTGATCTAAACTGATTCTGAAGAAAAACGATGCTAATAATGTAGCTGCAGCCGATAAACTGTTCTCCGTCAATAACTTGGCTCACACCTTATTCAAGCAGATCAGTGTCCGACTCTATGGCACGCTAATCAGTCCCCAGACGGATACGTAGCATCAAAAAGCTTACCTAAAAACGTTGTTGAATTACGACAGAGACGATGGAGAGACGGTCTTGAAACCTCAAGGTTGATACAGCGGCATCGCTTTGCCAACCACCTCAAGAGCTAATAATGTGGACACGGTGAGCAATGCCCCGGTCGGGCTAATTATAGTGGCCCAGCGTACTATCCGAACAGCGAGAGTGCTCGCTTTTGTTGGAACAGCCTATAGTTGAAGTTGCGAGCGAAGAAATCTCGAAATAAATGTATCGCAGCGAAGGCGTTGTGGACCGAATTACGTAGCGAGCGAACTGACATGGACCTTCAACACATTCTTCTTCGATTCTACGGAGGAATTGAGTCGCAGGGTTATTTTCAGTGGATTTATTCGCTTTGAGCGGCGAGCACTCCGGAAATCAGTGTGCAGCCTTGTCTTTCTTTAAGAAATGGAAACCCACCGAACGATAACTCCCTGAAATCTCGTTAGATCGGGCTGAGGAGCTGGCAAACAACAAAAAATACAACACAGCAACAGGGTAAGTAGATTTTATTCACAAAATATAAGCAGAATTGACTTTACCAGCATAACCGTTGCGTTCCCATACAAATCTTTATAAATTCAAACCTTCCAACCGTTGTAACACAACACCTCCATATGCTGCAAAGCGAGACTCACGTTTCGCGTGGTCCACTTCTATTGTTAGGTAGCAGTATATGCCCTATTTCACGTTTCGCTGAACGTTCGCATAAAAGAAGAAAAACAAACAAACAATATAATTCCTCGTATTGTGAGCTTGGGCCGCCTGTGGCCAATGTAGTGTCTTACCGCCGGTCCGAAGTGAGATCAAAACCTTCAATATGCAAGGAGATCAGGAGCATTTTGAACTTATATATTGATTCCAAAATAGGATTCCTGGTGATTGCATTCTTGGTGGTCTCCACTGCCTTCAGTGCAACGGTGACCCAAGACCCGTTTGCTTTCCAGAAGTTTGGTCTTTCAGGCATCAAGCAATTAGTGAGAGGTAAAGAGTATCCTTACAAGACCTTGGACATGACGCATGACAATGTAGCAAAGGTTTGAGAGGCTATTTCAGACTCCTCCAGGCCACAGAAAGTTTTGGCAGACACAAAAATATATGGTCAGAAGAGTTGATTGGGATTACAGAAAAAAGAATGTAACCTGTTAGTATTTAATAACACTGCCAACATATGTTTAAACAATCCGGTCCTGAGCAACACGCAGAGTGGAGAGTTGCGCTTGGTATTTAATTTTAATGCGAACCCTGGGGCAAGCATTACCGTCATCTTGCAAGGAGAATTTGAGAATGTCTTTTAGATTGACAGGAACATAGCCGTGCTGTACGAAATTTACCAGCGTTGAAAAAATGGAAAAAGTGAGTTTGAACAACGTTTAGTTAGATCATTTGGAAATCATCCCAGTTTAGGACCCCACTTTTATGGTACGGTTCCTTGCGATCGTTTTTCTGACAAACCAGACACGTGCGGACCCTTTGGTTGCATCGTGAGCACGAATCCCCAAGGTCATCTGGCTCGTCAGTAGATTGCCCTATAGACACAAAAACATCGTGTGTGAGATCATGGACGGTTACGACTTACTGTTGAAGACTTACTTAAGCACTAAATTCCTGAAAAGGTGGGTCGACATTGCAAGCACGTGGTGCAAAACAGAAGAATTCTCCAATCGTTATACAGTTAGATTTGCGGCGACTGAACTATGATGTACCTGACCGATTGAGCTGAAGGACATAACCTAAGCGAGTTTTTTAATCGATTTAAGAAACACGATTTCGTGAACAACGATCACACAGTAGGTCAAATGCTAAGGAAACTGATCGAACAAGAACTAAGATGGGATAATATATGTAAGTGCAACTATCAACAAAACGCCTGCTTTTCTCATTGCGGCATCACCAAAAAGCCGCGGCAGGTTTGCATGCTTTTCTCTGCCCGAGGAATACGAGGAAACGATTGGGGACAGTATAGGTGTCGACGATGACAGTGACGAGGGTTAAAATCACTTTTTTGCTCGGTTAAATATGATTTTAAATAGTACAACCCGCCTAGATTAGCTATGCTATAAGCGGGCTTTGTAAAACTTTAAATTGTAAAATGAAAATAATAATAACAAATGGTCAATGGCTACCCAGGCTCTTTGACAGATGGCGTAATCTTCGCTCAACTTGATGTTTCTCCACCAGAACTTGAACGCCTCTCGTGGTGGTACCTGGACTCCTCTATCAGACTTATGTTGGTGACTGCACATGTTCATACGGGAAAAAAAAAAAACCTTTCTCCCACTGACGCTGATAGGCTTTGAGGATTGCGGCATAGCTGGTGCTTGCAGCCACGAACTTGGAGATATACGCGAACTTGGGGGAGGTAGTACTGTGGGGTAATTAGGCGTGGTTACGCTTAATGGCCAAATTTTTGTCCGATTGGTTGACTAGGTAGGGTATCAGGATATCTTTTAGTACATTCAGATTGCATTTACAAGAGTTGAAACCAACGACCACCAATTCGAGATCGGTGACGTGGCAGCGCAAGTCTCACACAAGCCGTTTAGTTATTCTCGGTAAACGCTACGGTGCTTGGTCAGGAGAAGCTGATAAAGGGAATGGCATTTGTCGTCGTTCTCTTAACTCGAGGTCGATGCGATGGTAAAATGAAAGATCTTCCTCTACGTTGTCATCTATAAAGGCTCGATCCTCTTCTTTCTCTGCCTCGTCGTCGCGTTCGTCGTCACCCTCATCGTCCAAGCCAAGTAATCTCCGCAGTTATTTCCTCTTATTCCTCAGCCCTGCTCGCTGATAGTTTAAGAGTGGAGTAAAGCGTTGCATTTCAAACTCACTGGCTTTCTCGGCAATTATTTTAGGTGGTTCAAAAAGGCCATCACGGGCTGAAGCGCGTGCTCTCTACCTTTGTCTTCCACGAAGAAACATTGGGGTTCCTCGTAACATGTGACATTGCTGGCAACGCTGATACTGAACAGTTGGTGTTCGGCATTGTAAGCGAGCTTCTCCCGCTTTTCGGGGTGGTTAGTACCCTCACCAACTTAATACACCTTAATTTCAAAAATGGCTCTGTACTGAGAATAATTAAGCTCTTGTTCTTTCTCGATCTCTTCATAAATGGTTTTAAAGAGATTTTACTGTCAGTGATTCTTTTGATATTTTTTCTATCGGTTTGGAATATTTAGTGCCATCAGGAGTAGCAAACCATTCAGTAACAGCAGAGTAAAAAAGATGCTGTTGTTGTTACGCAACCTTTATGGATGCGTGAAATCTCGACGTTCATATATGAAATGTCGCAACTTTCAGGGGAAACGTAACGGACATGCACCGTTAAATTATCTCAACCCAAACTTGATGTCGTTTTTGTTGCTACTAGTACGGCATTGTCTACAATAGTTGAGGTCACACGGCGATTTACCTAAGGAAAATTTACCTGAGTACACACGAGGTAAATTTATCCTGGGTTTCATTTTCCCTAGGTGAAAAGTTCACACTGAAGAAAATCACACCTAGGTATTTACAAGGGAGTGCTGTGTAAACATATTTTTGACTCGCAAATCGAAAACATGTTAGCGCCAAGTCATGCAGATCAAAGGGAAATTGTCCTCCTTTTACATATTTTTTTACGTTGTATCAACGAGCAAGGTGATCACAAGTGATTTTTCTTTAGCGCCTGATTACTCGACGAGCCCAAAGAAGACGACAAGCTGCGTTACTCCGTGATGTGGCCAAGATGGACGGACTTGTGCTTGAGTGCTCCGTGCAACATTTTCCACCTTTCGTTAATTTCTGATGTTTATTTGTTCCTTTCGCTTTTATCTATTTGTTTCGTTCTCCGGTTTCATGCGTCACATTATGCCCGAGTCTATTGCCAACCTAAGGAGAGAAAATAACGATCTCAAATCGAAAGTTTCTACATTAACGGAGGAGATTTCAAGACTAAAAGATTTAATTCAACAACAAAGTAGCAGTACCGCCCCTTCTGCGGAAGAAACATGTCACAGTCTTGACTTCCTTAGCAAGGAGTATGACGACTTTCTTCGCTTCAAAACCACTGCCAGCAAAGAGCTGCAACGACTAAGTTCAGAACTGTCTGATTTCAAGGCCAGGGTCGACGCCATTGCCAACGCCATCGATGAATTCCAAGAATATAGCTTTTAATACAATGTTAAAATTGTCGGCGTACCCGAGGTGTGTTCGCACGAAGCGGCTTCGACAACAAGTAAGCTTTGTGTAAAATTGTTTAAAGAAATGGGGGAGAATATTTCAATCCAAGATATTGACACTGCCCATCGTGTCCCGCAAAGAAAAAACGCAGGAAATCCAAAGCCTATAGTCTGCAGACTCGTGAGACGGCTGGTCAAGGAATCTCTAATGTCTCATCGCAAGGAAATTAGCAATGTAACCCCAGTTGCGGTTGGTTTACCAGAAGAGACTTCATTATCTTCGGCCAGAATTTACGATCATCTTTCACCAAGGATGCAAGCAGTCCTATTCCAGGCTAAAAAATTAAAGAAGAGCTCCACTATCAGTATTGCTGGTAAAAGGGTCCCATTGTTTGTTTACAAAAAGACTCTACTTCGCGCATAATCAAGCTCAAGAGTATGGTGGACCTCGACGAACTTAAACGTAGACTGACTACTGAAGGTTAGATTTAATTAAAATGTCTGTCGTACACGATAAAAATGTCCTCTCGTAGAGCAAAGAAACAGTGCGCGATCAAAAATAAGACCTTACTCGCGCATTTACCTTATTATAACTGTAAAGTCCTGACTTCCGCACACCTACTGTTTAATAGTTTAATTGTTGACAACTGACCTTCTAGAAAATCGCTAGATTCTCTCAGTAGCCTTTACGACCTTATTGTATTCCAGCTAAACTCTCTTGATAAAGATATTGATCCTGATATAAATTTCACTTCAAATAAGATACGCTCAAAATATTATTCTCCACACAGCTTTGCGCAGTTCATTGAAAACAAGCAGTTGCAATCAAAAATCTCCTTTCTGCATACAAATATACGTATCTTAAAGAAAAATTTTGAAGAATTTCATTATCATGTTTTAAGTGAATTGAATTTTCGTTTTACCGTCATTGGTGTAACAGAAACTCGTATATGCGATCGTGAATGTAGTAGTAATGTTGTCCCAGAATTACCAGGGTACTATTTTGAATCAGTCCCGACACCTTTATCTGCCGGTGATGTTGGCCTGTTCATTGATCAGAATTGCAAATACGTACCGCGTCTTTGAACGAGTCTCCAATTCTTCCTATCAAGCCCTTTGGATTGAACTTCATCTGCCTAACAATAAGAAATCTGTATGTGGTGTTACTTATAGGCAACACAATAAGGCTAATGAGTTCCTAGAATACTTGTCAGATTTTCTTGAGCGCCAATGCCGTCAAAATCTAAATATCTATCTCATGGGAGACTTAAACATAGCTCTGTTAAAATATGAAACTTGTAGTTACACACAAACCTTATTGCAAACGATGCAAAGTTTTTCAATGTTCCCAGTGGTTGATAAGCCGACTAGATTTTATGGTAATTCAGCAACTTTAATTGACAATATTTTCATAAAAAATCTTGAGAATAACATAGCGGCAATATCGTGTCCGATACAACGGATCACTTTTCTCAGATGTGTATATTAACGTCGCAATGTAAAACATTCTTTCCAAGCAACAAAACTAAGGTCCGAGATTATTCTACATTCAATGCAAGATCTTTCATTAACGACTTGCAGAATATTAATTGGAATAATATTTCCAAACATACCGATGCCAATCAATCGTTCTCCAGGTTTTACAAATGTGTCAATAGGACAATTAACAATCACGCGCCCTTAAGATGTATATCCAAACGTAAAAAAAAATTCCTTGCTAAACCATGGTTGACTGCGGGGTTAAGGAAATCAGTCAGGGTAAAGAATACCCTTTTCTATACCTGTGACTGAGACAAATACAAATTTTACAGACATAAAATCACCTCCCTTACAAGATTAAGTAAGGCGAACTACTACCAAAGTTTATTATGCGCGAAGTAGAGTCTTTTCGTAAACAAACAACGGGACCCTTTGACCAGCAATATTGATAGTGGAGCTCTTCTTTAACTTTTTTAGCCTGGAATAAGACCCCAAAAAGTCTTAACAGGGAATACCCAGGATCCCAAAGACAAGAACACCCGATCTCAAAAGGAACTTGAACGAAAATAACAATATATAATTATTGAAATACGCTTCTGGTTTATTGTGCTTACCTGTTGTACTCTACTATTTAAAACAGGGCACCACAATGCTGTAAAAAGATATTGCATGTACCCGGCGGGGGGTACTTTCTATATTGGCCTATACGGGGAGGCTCCCCCCGAAAGGGTTATTTTTTCAGGCTTCAGGTATGTAAAAGGGTAGGGGTTTCACAAGGTGAGGTATATAAAAGGGTAGGGAAATCGGTCGTTTCTCAGCGTGAAGTGAATAAATAACACTTGTCGTTTGCTTCTGATAATGCTCGATATTTTCCCGTAATATTGTTCGTTAACTTCATTATAAGGGCTTAGAAAGGGGGTGCAGTTTTCTAAAGTAGGTATGTGAAAGGGGTACCTTTTCTCAATAAAAGATATATAAAAGGGGTACCTTTCTGCCAAAATGGTATATAAAAGGGTAAGGAGTTGGACCTCGGGGCGGAGCCTCCCCGTATGAAACTTTGTCAAACAAATTCCAGACACAAGACTAAAAATTGACTAGGAATCAGCTCAATGAAATTAAAGAGTGATCATCGCAGTAAATTTTCCAATTTAGGCAATTGGAAAGAATAAGCGTGAAAAAAAAACAAAACAAAACAAAAACAAAAAACAAAAACAAAAAAAAACAGGGCTTCAACGGGACTCAAACCCGTTACCTCCGCGATACCGGTGCAATGCTTTACCAACTGAGCTATGAAGCCACACATAAAGAGCGAAGTCAATTTATTGAGTTCATATTTTTCCCGTGCAGTCAGGTGATGTGAAGTATATATGAAATAATTCTTATTTGTACTGCGCCTTTAAATGAAAGTGAATTTTCCAATTTAAGCAATTTTAAAGAAGCCTAAAAAAAATCAGGGCTTCAACGGGATTCGAACCCGTGTGACCTCCGCGATACCGGTGTGATGCTCTACCAACTGAACTATGAAGCCACACATTGGGAGCGAGGTTAATTTATTGAGTTCATATATTTTCCCGTTCAGTGATATGATGGGAAGTATATATAAAATAAGTCATATTCGTATGGCGCTTTTAGATGAAAGTCAAGAGTGATCATCAAAGTAAATTTTACAATTTAAGCATTCGGCAAAGTATATATCACTGTGAAGTTTATAAAATGTAGAATCTGTAGAAATGATTATTTTAAAGATTTGGTGCAATGGTAAGCGCGCACAATCCCTTATATGAAAAACTGACGATATTTGCTAAACTGAATTACTTTCTTTCATGTTATCAAGTACGGCCAAACAAACCACTCCGTGTCAATCAGCAGGTAATGAAACACAAAAGTGTGTGAGGCTCTTTTGATATTCTTATTGGTTGCTGAGAAAATCTATTTTGAACTTAGCGAATTGCTGGTTTCAATGTCACGCCATTCAAAATAGACCAAAATAAAAAATCAAAACCGTTCAATAGATTAAGTCCAGAATCTGGAAATAGAAAGAAGGTAGATATGCAAAGACTCTCGCCAAGATTCAGGTCACAGCTATTTTTCTTTTAGAAGATATGCGGAGAAACGTTTTCCCCAAATTTATAGAGATTTGTGTGGAGACGACATGCTGGTGCCCAACAAGATGGGCGGATGGAAATCAGCAGAAACATCTGTCACTGAGTTTTGCTACAAAAGCGTGAATTTATCTCTCGAAGAGCTCAAAAACGTAACGATAATACTTTATCCTCATACAAGAACTGTTCAGATGGCCGAATTCCCCGAAATAAGTCACCTTTTAAACCAACATCACAGCTCTCTCGCCCGTCATGTAAATGTCAGGACACGCCAAAGCTTAGAAATTCAAGCGTAGTCTATCACTAAACCAAGAACCTATTCGGAGTGAAAATTTGTATGAATATTAGTTTTTAGCTGCTCTTATACATCGTGAAAGTAAAATCTCAGGAGGATCAATAGTTCCGAAGTTTGAAATTTAGGGTGCGTTTCTTTAAGAAGAAGAATCCACTCTGAGAAGTGGATTCTTCGGTTCCTTTGACGCGCCATGATCCGAAAGATCTTGGATTAATCTGTCTAGTAAAGAAACGCAAAATCCGTTATCGGATTCTTTCGAATTTAAAAATCCAATCTTGGATTTTCTTAAAGAAACGCACCCTTAGTGACGTCATGTGAAAACCAGCAATAGAATATTTGCCGATCTTTGTCACGTAATCCGACGTAGAAGCAGGAGAATTTGAAATATCAAAAACGTCTCAGACACTTTGTTAGAAGTTCATCTCTTGATTGATAATGTCAAGTCAGACTGGATGTCTGCGGTAACACAATAGCTGGTAATTCAGTTGAGCAGGTCTATACGGTCATTTTTGTATGAAAACCAAAATAGCAAGTTTTTGTTATTTTCGGATTCTACAGTTTATTAGCTTTCCAATGATAGATACTTTACCCTGGTTTTCTTTAAAGCAAAGCGTAAATAAAGCGTTTCCCGAAAGGCACTCTTAAGGTCTTCAATAACCTTAAAAGGGGCATCGTCACCCTGTTTGGCAACTTTATAAAAAGCTAGAAGGTGTCTTCGCATCAATTGAATTCTAAAACTAATGATCTTCAATGTAGGTTTGTTATTGAAGACTATTTGAAGGTACTGAAACTGTTTCTTGTCGCCTGTCGCTGCGGAAGGAATGGATGGAAATAGATTGAAATTTGAAACAAATTGCCAATTTTTTTAAAGTTTTGATGCTACGGGTTCTAAAAATCTTCAAGAAATTTGTTATGGTTAGCCCTCTCTAATAAAATTCATTTTGATATCTTCGTCGTAGCTTTGCAGAAGCATTTTGTCCATGATTAAAGCCTCGAAGTAAGGATTTTTGCACAAAATTGCCCTAAAACAGTCAAATCCTCATGACACTGCTCCTTTAAAATAAAAGCAATTTTTTGACGAGAAATCACGTTTAATGAGAGTGTACTACAAAAAGGGCCTAGGTCTGATTCCCAGGAAACTGCATTGTAGCTGATTGTTTAACATTTTTGTAAACATGACTATTCTTAATTCTTAACATAGTGACAGAATTTCTTCATGACTTCCATATTCAGCACTTGTGTCCTTGGTGCTCTCGAGCTCTTTAGCTACTTAGCTACTGGCACAGACATGTTTTTTTTTAAAGGTTAACACATTAAATATAAATCCCAGGTTTTAACATTGTAATGGATGATTCCAGGTTGTGTATTTTTAAAACGTGTTTTTTTCGGAAAATCACTAAAAAGATTATAAGTATCAGGAGGTAAACCACACAAAGGTCGTCTGGTTCTAAGGAATACCGTTAATCCTAGAGTTAGCCAGCGCCCGAGGTGCTTATTTCAAATCTACGAGACGACAGAGGGCGCTTATTCAAGGGAGACGTTTATTGGAAGGGGGGGGAATTATCTTTTTTTTCCCAAATCGTGGCCTGAGATCAACATTTTTTTAATACATCATGTGCGCGTAAACAACAACATAAAGAGCTCACCCTAAAATTTAAATCGCGGCACCGTTAGTTCTTGACGTGTTCAACGTGTTCACAAACCGAAACAATGTACAAGTCTAAAAATGCATGAAGGAAACCATGCACCATTTGTTGTCCCATTATTCGTCCCCAAAATGGAGGGAGGGAGGCACTTTTTCGACAGAAGGTGGGGGGCGTTTAGTTTGAATTTCGACCGATATAAAGGGTCTGATTCGGAAAAATATTGAGGCATTGATTTCTCCATATTCTCTTAAGGATACCTCCAGTTCTCCTATTGTAGGTTGTTAGTCAATCCCCATCTATCGCTTATAAAACCTTTATTCAATCTCCGCAGCCCCAATGGAATGTTTTGAATGATTAAATGTATTTGACGGTAAGGATGGACACGTGCTGGAAACTCAGTTATAACTTAAATTTCTTGCTACTGTGGTAAGAGTGCCCCTGCATCTGGTTTGACCTACTTTCAAAGTTCCTGAATAGAAATTTACATTTGTATTACATTTACCAACTCGCTCCTTGTTCCGTCTTTGTTCTTGAGGATCCTGAGCGGTCTGCGTTAGGCATAATATGTTTTTCCTTCCATCTTAGCCATTTGACCTTGGAATGATTTTTTTGAAAAAAATCAGAGTGCGCTATGAACAAAACTCGTGAATATAAAAGGAGAATGAAATTATGTCCTGAGCTTCTGATCGATCGGCTGCTGATTATGTACGCAATTTTGTCTCGATTTGTTTGCGTTGAGTACGATTGATATTCGTTTACCAAAGTACCAAAGTAACATTTTTAAAAAAGTCACTGCATGGACACAATACGGAAAAGGAAATTGATTCTGTAGATGAGAAAATCCACCTGTAACCGTGCGTTTACCTGCAATCAGCTCCTGCCATTCTGGAGTGAACATCTTCAAGGGGACGTAATTAGTTGATTCCAGCAGTGTCCATGCCAGCCCTTCCAGACATTTGCTGAATCTTCATTCTGGAGGTGGGCCGTTTGAAATTTTATAATCAACCAGGAGCGGCCATTTGCCTATTCCCGGGACCACCCTAGAACATTTTGCACCCTTGTATATGATGTTCTCCATAGAGTATAATCAGTTTACAGAAACCTAGTTAAGATTGATAATCATTCTAGATGAAGCCAAGAAATGCATTCAGAAGCAGAAAGACATCCGAAATGTCAAAGATATGTGCGGTGTTCGAGTTCAGCTTGATAAGTACATCGTTAGGGTAAACTTTCAGGAAAGTGCTCCGTCTTGTTTATCCGTTACTCGACCCCCTCTCGCAACTTTTTCGCTCGCTCAGTTGCCTTACGTTCTTCATACCGCCCCTTCGCGGCCTGAAACTTCACAGCTGGCTTGGCTATTCTATCCTGAAATTCACGAGGTCCACTTTTGGCAAGTCTAGCGCTAAGGCTGAAAATAACGTTAACTTCGCTACTAAGCGCGCCACTAAAGAGGCAAGAACAACTTACAATGTTTATAGTAGACAGATGTTTCTCTTGTTAAGGATTTGTCAGAGAATCAGTTAGAGTACTTGCCTCCCGGAGTTTTCTTAAACAACACTGAGCTGTTGGCAATGTAACCTACCCATAACAGACATAGCTGAAGAGAAATTATTCACACAATAGGTTTACTCACAATGCCAATAAAGGCGGTAAGTTTCTAAAGAAAATGTGGTGCTGCGTCGGTGGGAGTATTACAAGATAATTTGGCTTTATCAACTGGGCTGATAATGTGAATTGCCCACCGTAAGGAGATTCGGAGGCTGAAGTTTCGAGTGTTAGCCCTTTGTCGGGGCGAATCGTAGCCTTTCGTCGGAGCGAATCTCTCCGACGAAGGGCTAACGCTTGAATCGATACTTTGCTAGTATACTACTTTTGCCAGTGCACACCTTTTGTGCACATATCACGCAGGGAATGGTTTACGCACCACACGTGCGCTATGGCTGAAATTCACTTTTAAGTCATTGATTAAAATCAACTACAAAGCCAAATGGCTTTGCCCGATTAAAATGAAAGCAAAATTGTCTTTCTGTGACAATTCTCGTCCTTAATGATCCTGTACTACAAAGAGTGCCAGGGTCTGATTCCGAGAAAATGCACTTTAGCTGATTATTAACGTTGTTGTACACTTGACTAGTTTTCTTAATGGTCGATTTATGGTTAGTAGAGACTTCACCTTACATATTGAAAATCTACTTGTGTGATTTTTCTTTTCATCATTCATATTAATAACTACTTTGAAGATATTTTTACGCAGTTATTTGAATGGACAATTTAATTGTTGTTCTTTACTGATTTTTACCTTGGAAAATATTTATCATTTTCCAAGTTGTAGTAGTGGACCCGATTTCACTCCTTCACTCCTTCACTTCCTGTTAGACATTTGGAGTAGTCATGTTTGTTGGGAATTATGGCCGGATTTCCTGCATACTAATTTGGATTTCCCGCATACTAATGTGGATTAGGTGTCTATAACAATTTGGATTTCCTCCATACTAATGAGGTGCCTTCCTCCATACTAATGAAGTGCCTAGGTAAATCATTACTATTCAAACTGCCCAGGTAAAGTGCCTTCCTCCATACTAATAAGCGTCGCTCTAGTACAATACAAACAATAAATTTGCCTAAACTTGCCCGTTAATAATGAACCCTGATTGGAAAAAATCTATTAGCTGTTCAAAATAAAAGCGGGCAGATTTCGAAACCGTTATCTCTCTCGCAATCGCTTTGCTAGGAAATAATTCGTTCGAGCTCGTTGTTTAGAAAATTATGTTCCCTGGTCATTAACATGGCTTTCGTTACCGATGTTCGCAAATTTCAAGCTCTTTTGGACACTTGTTTAACTGTCCGTGATCGGGAAACGTTGACAAGCGCAAATTTTTGACAGCGTAACCTACAACCACCACCACCACCGCTGCTACCACCTCCACCACCGCCACCAAAATTCTATTGTTTTCCACCACCTCCACCACCACCACCACAATTCTATTGTTTTCCACCACCTCCACCACTGCCGCCACCACAATTCTATTGTTTTCCACCACCTCAACCACCGCCGCCACCACCACCACCACCACCGCCACCACCACCACCACCACCACCGCGACCACCACCACCGCGACCACCACCACCACCACCGCTACCACAATTCTATTGTTTTCCCTTCTCTTCTTCCTGTGTCAGTTTGAACGATATGTTGGCGGTGGTTGTAGGTTTAAAAAGTATGGGTGTTTTGATTGTATTTTGTAAAAAATTCAAAATTTTGCTTCTTGTTTGTAATGTATTTCAAGGATAGCTAAAACGTATTTCATGACATTTGAAAAATTTTCCCTCTGTTTTCAATGTAGTTTGAGGGTTGAACTAACAGGCGACGCACCAATAGCGCCACACTCCGTTCAAGAACCACCAGAAATCACAGCAGCGATTTCACACTGACTAATGTTAACTGTTCACAATCTCATTTATACAAAAAAATGGTTTTGGGTTCAGTCTCTTTGTCATTTTCTTTGTGCTTTGTAGTTTCGCCAGTTTAAAATAGATTTAAAATGTAGTTCACATGTCAAGAACATAAAATATGCTTTGAAAAGGAAGTTTACAACCTAGTTTAAGATAGCAACTAATATTAAGAACTGAAAAACATGGAGGAGGAGGAGGGAAAACAATAGAATTGAGGAAAAGGAGGAGGAGGAGGAGGGAAAACAATGCACAGAGACAGCCTCTGAAATTAGCGAACATCAAGAGTCAGAAAACCCAGATGTGGAACCTGAAGGAAATTTAGACGTTCTATATTCTGAAGAAACCGCTAGTTCAGGGATTTTTCTGAAAGGAGAAGGTCTTTGCTGCCATTGCAACGGAGAGCACGTTTACGAAAGAGCAGAAGTCAAATGCCCTAGATGTTTTTGGCATGATGGTTATAGGATTTCTCCGATATGTGTACATCAAATTCCTGTTGATCGTAAATACTTGACAGATAGATTTGTTTGGAGCGCTGACTGCCACGCGGTGAAACACATTGATTCAAACACTTTAAAAAGGACTCATTATTCTCCAAGCGAAGATGAAGACAATTTATTTCCTGATGCTTTACTCAGTTTTGTTCAGTTGTAATTTTCGTGTATGCATTTCAAATCTCTGTGTATTAATTTTTTGTATTCGCTAATAAAAGTAAAAAAAGAAACAAGTTGTTCAAAAATATTTATTGTCGCGTATTTAAATTAATTAGCGGTCGGAACCTCTATTGTTGTAATTTCAATGATAGAGCTGTCCCATGGGTTTCTCCGTTCGAGTTTGTAAGCAAATCTGGGGTTAAAAGTAAGAGGCACTGCGTGATTGCAAAATGAGTGACTAACGGAGCGGAAAACTCGAGCAGTTAGCTAAGAATTTAAATTCTCTCTCGTCAGCAAAGCTGAGAATAAAAGCATGAAAGATTCTACCTAAACTAATCGGGGTTAAAAGAGCCCGATTTGCTTGTCAACGTTTCCCGATCACGGACAGTTAAACAAGGGTCCAAAAGAGCTTAAAATTTGCAAGCATCGGTAACGAAAGCCATGTTGATAAACAGGGAACAGAATTTTCTAAATAACGTGCTCGAACGAATTATTTCAAAGCAAAGCGATTGCGAGAAAGATAACGCTTTCAAAATCTGCCCGCTTTTATTTTGAACAGCTAATAGATTTTTTCCAATCAGGGTTCATTATTAACGGGCAAGTTTAGGCAAGTTTATTATTTGTATTGTACTAAAGCGACGCTTATTAGTATGGAGGAAGGCACTTTACCTAGGCAGTTTGAATAGTAATGATTTACCTAGGCACTTCATTCGTATGGAGGAAGGCACCTCATTAGTATGGAGGAAATCCAAATTGTTATAGACACCTAATCCACATTAGTATGCGGGAAATCCAAATTAGTATGCAGGAAATCCGGAACGGGGCTTAATTCCCAACATACATGACTACTATTTGGAAACCCGGGGGAGCTCCCATATGAAAAGGCAAGGAATGCTCTTCGGAAAATTTGAATTTAACTCCCACGGGAGACTTATGTGGGCGTTGCCTGTGCTTAATTATACCTCTAAAAGATACTACTTAAAACGGAATAGGTTCGATTACTAGCTATTGTTCAAGAGAGGATCTCATGGGCACTTGTAGACCCGAATCACGTAATCGAGAGATCAGCAGAAATCAAGCCTGAAAACAGAAAATAAATCAACCTCGTTACCAGGGTCTTTTCCCTGGCTTAGGGGCGATACGGTTAAAGACCCTGGCATCGGCTTGTCACGTGTCCATATCACACCCTGAAATCCTGGGTGTCATAAATTAGCTAGTTAGCATAATCAAAAGTGCCAAAATCACGATGGCGGAGAATTTGGCTGCGCTATTCGACTTGGATCTGCTTATAATCGCTGTAACTTTTCGTCGTTTTGTTTAAAGCTACTTCAAGTGAAATGTTCTGAATATTTATTGAGAGGCAAAGATATTGTTGCTGTTCTACCGAGTGGCTTTGGCAAATCTCTGCTGTTTCAGCTTCTACCGGATTTCGGAATGAGTAAAATCATTTTCCAATACTTGTGGTTATGTGAGTTTTCGATGAAGCATGCTCTATTTTAGTGTGTTTCTGTATTGTGATGAAATATAACGGCCATAGTCCGTCCACAGGCCCTTAAGTGTGTCCTTGCACGTGGGACCGTAGGACTACACGCACTAAAAAGCAAGGTGGTGGGGCTAGGAAAAGTTCAAAATAGAGGTTCAATTTATTTTATTTGCGGCCGCTCCCGTGATCCGCACTCGCCATCACTCACGCTCGCCTCTACGAAAAAATTACTCCCAGAAAATGACTCTGTGAAAAGACTATGACGGTGGTATTGATATCATTTTAGGCATTTAGACAAGTATGGAAATGATTATGATGAGGATAAGAAATGAAGAAACCGTGCATGCGTGCATGCATGCATGCATGCGTCACAAACAGGGGAAGAGGCTACCCAATCTCCAACAACTGATAAGAAGTTAAAACGCACCGAAACAGGGAATACTAAGGAAGATAATTTTATGGCTGCACTACAGGCGGTCCGTTCCGAACTTGCCGAAAGAGTCTATTGAGAAAAATCCAGCCGAAGACGAGCGATTGACCAGTAACCCATCAGGATCTGAGAACTAACAATGGTACCCTCGACCTATAGGCTGTCCCATTTGTCAAACAAAATGTAGAGGGGAGTCGTGCGACCATTGTCACATCTGTGGTAGTAGTGATCATTGGGTTCGCGGTTGTCCGAAGAAGATAAGCGATGGCGATAACGCAGATTCGGGAAACATGCCTGGGCTACAACCACGGAACAGGAAGTAGCCCACTCTCATGAAACTCTAAGTCCCAGTAATGTGTTTGTGACAATTATGTGAAATAATTCATATTTGTACTGCGGTTGTAGATGAAGGTAAAGAGTGATCAGTGCAATTTAAGCAACTGAAAAGAAGAAGCCTGAAAAAAAAAATCAGGGCTTCAATGGGATTCGAACCCGTAACCTCCGCGAT
>JAHPZR010010549.1:7500-12632 GCA_019787425.1 Platygyra sinensis | reverse complement strand
AAAAAAAATTAACATTAAGAGCACAAATAAGCACTGACATAAACCTTGGTAGTCCACACATGTGAAAAAGTATCTGTAGTAATCAAGTAAGCTACAAGCACAGCAGCACCATAGAAGAACTGGTGACTACTGACAGCTTCAAGATAATGGACATTAACAGCGCTCCAAGCTGCGACCATTTTGGTCGCCATGGCGAGTGGAAAAAATACTTGGCGACTAAAATTCCGGACCAACAGATAAAAATAGTAACTTACTTGAAAAATTATCAATAATATGACAAATTCAATCAATAGAACAAGCGATGGCATCACCTGTCTTTCTCTTTTCCCATCTGGTCGTTCAAAAACTCGACATGAACGCGTAAACTTGAAGTAGCAAAGTGAAGTGTGGAGAACGTGCCGTTCGGTGCATTAGCCCTTCGTGTAATAGGTCATAAAGTGTCCTCGCCTTCAGGTTTTTTCTTGGAGACTGAATTTTTTTTATGGCGACCATTTTGCAATTGAAGGTCGCCAAAAGGCGACCTTTTGAAAAAGTGAGCTTGGAGCGCTGTTGTGACAAGGAATATCACTGTACTGTGCTTGTCTTTTGCTAGCTCACACTGGCCAAATAACCACAGGCACAACTGAAACAATTTCTTTCCTGTGCTCATACTTAACCCCAGCCAGGTTACAAAGATGTTTTCTTATGCATATATTTAACCAGACATTAAGAGCACAAAGCCAAATATGGGTCATGACATACGTGTGAAACATTAAGCAAATAAGGGTCATGACAGTCATATGTGTGAAACATTATCCTTGGCATAATCATAACAAAGTCTATCCAGAGAAAGTAACATTAAATTACAAATAATATGTGCACGTTGTGGTTCAATTATACCCTTGTACAGTTTAGTATTTTCCCTTTGTTTTGTATTCATATCTATCATATCAAATTGTACCAAGGGTAAAATTGAGCCACAACATACAATGAAGATTGTATGGTTCAGAAAATCTTCATACCTCCACCAAGGATGGGCATTTGGTTTGTACCCCACTTGCCACTGGAATTTCCCGTTTAGCGTAGCACTTTCCACTTAAAAATTTAGCAATTGAGGCCTCCCACCCCAAGCCCTAGGATTTCAAATTTATTCAGTAACACTTTTTTGGTTCTGTGTCCAGTGATCAGGGGAAACGATCAGTTTAATAAATTGACGTCAGTTTTTCATGCGTCTGTCCTGTTATTGATCATGAATTTCGTCATAACATCGTCAAAGTAGCTGTGGATCCACGAGGCGATAGTCGAGTGGATCCGCAGGCTACTTTGACAATGTTATGACGAAATTCATTGTCAATAACAGGACAGATGCATTAAAAACTGACATCAATTTGTTTTTTACGATAACAAATTGCCAAATTGTGCGCTCTCGTTATAAATTCATGTGTCTATCTGCTTATTGACAATAAAAATTAGCCAATGAGCGCGCGAGAAATTCTGCAGTTATCGTAAAAAACATGTTTAATTTGGACATAAATAAAAGAAAATGGGGATAGTATGAAAATGTAACACTACATAAATACGCTTGCATGTAGATAGTGGTGTGACTCTTGTTCTTACAAACAACATGATGTTCTTCAAAAGGGGGAAACAGTTTTGAAAACAGTACAAAATTACCTCTTCCCAAATGTGTTTTGATTATAAAAATCAGTTTTGTACTTCTTCTTTGCATTGGATACCATGTAATAGATTGCTGGGATGAAAACCAACAATAACTCAGATGTTCGTCCACCATGCACTTTGGAATTGATACAACAAGGTGGAGGGGTGACAGGAAACAGCATTTTAGTTTCATATATAATTGGAGTGCTAATCAAACAAATTACACAATTTCTCGAGAATTAGAACTGGGAAAAATTTTTATCAAATGAAGTTTGAACAGCAAGGCTGAAGATGTCCATGGAGAATGGTATTTTGGTTCTGTTATTTCTAAATCACAATAATGGCACAGTACCAGAAATGATCGTTACTGTGAATTCCTAGGACTTGCCACCCTCTTGGAATTTTCACTGACGATTGTTGGTATGGCTATGGCTATTTCCTGCACCTGGATGTTGGCCAAAGATTTTAAACAACCTTCAAATTTCCAGTTGCTTTCTACATTTTCTGGAGGTAGCACAAGACTTCTGAGAAAGTTAGATTGTTTGTTACAAAAACATCACTCACATCTTTCTCCTGAACTGTGCATTCTTTACAATAATAAGCATCTGAGACACCAGGTCCACCGCATATTACACAGCGGCCTTGATAGGATCCATAGTTGCATTCATCGCATATTCGCACAAGAGTGCAGGGACGTACATACGAGTCACAGATAACACATTTCCCATCGCCTATAAAAGAAGAATGCTAAGAGGTAAAAAAAGAGCGAACTCCTGTTTTGTGAGTAGAGCACAATCATATGGGTAATAAAGTGTGTGTTACTGTTGTAATTCTTAAGGGTAATCAAGTTTCAAGTTTTATTATTTTACACTGTTAACAGACAAGATACAACTTAATATAACATAGTTTACAATAATACAGAAATAAAAAAATACAAACAAAAGTTAACCAGAAAAAAACACTATTTAATCATGTACAGTGACCAGAGTAGCCAATGAGCTTTCGAGTTGGTCACTGTCATGTGTAGAGATAAGTTGGCGTTGGCCGCATGTTTAGTATATTCAAATAATGAAAGTGAACAAAGGGCAAGTTACTTCTGGTCTTCTGTCCATTTCAGTATATCCCATTTCCTTCTGTGGGATTAAAAATTATTATGTACCATGACAGTGCAAAATTGGCCTGGTAAATGTTTACCAGTAAGACGTTTGTGCATTCAATCTAATATTATTGTATCCGGTACTTTTTGAAATTGTACAAATTCTGAAGTTGGAAACTCATCAACTATCATAAAAAAATACAAATTAAACAAAACGTCTTGAAACAAAGGGAAAAACAAAAGTGATCAAACAATACCAATAGCAACATCCAGACATAATGTTGGTAGCACACTGAAGCGAATTTCTATTACCCAGTGGTCCAATAAGATAATTAAGGGCAGAAAGTAAGGAGTTTGAATGTGAGAATTTTGGACCATTTTGAAAAGCACAGAAATGTACCTATCCCATGTCAGAATAAAGGTATATTTTACTTCTACCATTTGTCTGATCTAAACCTTTGGGTCTGAATGTGGTCAATATCTTAATTATTATATGGCTAGCTCCTTGAGCGGGCAAGATGAACCAAATTGCATGCTGTGATTGGCTACCCAAGCGAGCTAGATGAAGCTATCTTGCCCACTCGGGAATACCCGCTGTGTCCCACAAGAAAATTTCCCCGAAAGCCATATAATGATTCCTTTACTGGCCAAGCTTGTTTGGCCAAGATGGCTGCATATTTGGCCTTGTTCTTTTTTTGCGAGTTTATGGACCTTGACTTTGTCTCAGTCCATAAACATGCAAAAAAAAGAACTTGACCAATATCAGCCACCTTGACCTCACAATTGGTCAATAACCCATATTTCTTCTTGCAATGCACCTACAAGCTGTACAATTGCAATGAAAAAAATCATACATCAAAATACATCAACTTACATGCATGCAGAATCTGCCCTACCACTTGAAAGTTAGTCCTTTAAATATTTAAATACACGTATAATCGCTACTCTGCCTTTTTACAACCAGGGTTCGTACACTTTTTTGAAGACAGAATTCCAGACTTTTTCCAGACTTTTTCCAAACCATTTTTTTTTATTTTCCAGACTCAAGATAACAGTGAGATTCTTCATGGCCCGAGAAACAAACACAATGAACCATAATGCAATACAGGGCATTGGAGACTGGGCTCTCGAACTTGAATCTCATTCTCCGACCGTACTGCATTTTATTATGAAGTGTTTTGCCGTTTGGCCAAGTTAATGCAACTGAAATCAGCTACATTGCAAAGATTTCAGCTAGCTTTGAAACACCTGCTCCCCCTTGAAAAAAATTCCAGACTTCATCCCATTTTTCAAGACTTTGCCTTTAATTTCCATACTTTTTCCAGGTCTGGAAAAGTAGTTCGCAAATTTCCAGACTTTTTCAAGAATTCAAGACTTTGTACGAACCCTGTACAACAGACGTTAAGTTCTAATTAGGTTTTCGACTTATTTTTCTAGTAAAATATTACGATCAACTGTCACGCACGTGTTTTAATCGGACATTCTTCAGTTGAAATCATTTGAATCAAAGTGTTTGTAAATTTCAATTTTCTCTCTAAAGAGACAAACAGATGGCAAGTAGATGCCGCTTAATAAAGAACATTTCATAGCAAAAACACTGCCGAGATTCCCAAAGCATAAGCTTAAGGTTTAAGCTGTGTTTAAAGTTTGTTACAACACCACACGTGAGCTAAAAGCTCAATTCAAGACGAAAGACTGGTATACTCACATTTTTCACACAGACGTCCTATGGCTAGGATATGAGAAAAAAGGAAGCCTTTTAGTATTTTGAATACGATAAAGCAATCTTCAGTAGCACTGACACTTACCAACGCCAGGTTGTTTTCTGCACATGATTAGATCAGGATGATGCTTCGCCATCTTAGATTTAGCTTTCCCAGCATCCTCTGCAGGGCTAGCGACGTCGACATCGCGTCGAGCGCGCCTCGTTCTCAGTCCCCGCGAGTTGACAGAAGAGTATGGCGGCCCGAGTATGGAGCGCAGTGGAGGGGGGCTTCTGGAATATGCAGAAGGGATAACAGCATTCCAATGTTAGTAACCCAAGTTTTTTTTCAATCATCCGCGCATTTGCTGTCCCTCCTTGCCGAATCAAGAACCAGAGCGAATTGGGCGGCTTTCTACTAGAGTAGAAACTAGTACGTACAGTCAGGAGCCATCACCTGGTACAGTTCATATTTAGACGCTAGACGTAGTAATTTTTGCAAGGACCACCGCGGTGACAAAACAGAAGTACCGGATCCTCTCGTTGTAGAGGATCTAATCAGCGATAAGTTGAATAATAGACGAAAATTAGCCAGGCTGATTAAACAGTATAGGGATGTAGGAATATACATCCCTATACTGTTTAATCAGCCTTGCTAATTTTCGTCTATTGTACAGTTCATAGTTCATTCTCTAC
>JAHPZR010010548.1:7500-16277 GCA_019787425.1 Platygyra sinensis | reverse complement strand
GGTTGTTTCACTTTGTGACGCGAAGCTTCGAGTTTCGTCTTAAATTTTGAGCTCCAAAAGCGGCATTTTGAAGGAATTCGCTTATTATCGATTTTCTCGTAAATAAATCGATATTCAGCCAAACGAAATATCTCGTGATTTGTTTCACACTAAGGCCTACCTAACCTGAGAATATGAGCAAAATTTAATTTTTGGCTGTTGCCGCGATATGTTGCACCATTATGAACATTCACTCTTAAACGCTAGATGGCCTATGGCAGGTAGTTATGCCCGGGAGCTCTGCTACAGTAAGAGTTATGGTCTCGTTTTATCCAGTGGCCATCGACGATACTTATAGTTCTAGCGCCAGAACCGACCAGAACTTCGACGATCCACAAAGAAAAATTAAATGTTCCGCTAAGCGGCTACGAACACAACGCGAAGCGCTAAGAGTAAATGCCACGGAGAAAAGCCCAAGGTAACGATTGCCATATCGTGCTCTTTCATCATACTAAGGTACACAGTTATTCCTTTTTTTGTAGGAACCTTTAAAAACACACGTAAATTCAAAATATCACTGAGCCAATTTACCATCTATTCATTAGCTTTTGTAGAAATTTGACTTTTAAATGTCTTTTCTGGGAAAGAAAAACGGGATTTGCGATAATGATGAAAAACTGTGTGGGATTCGGGATTCTCATGAAGAGCCTCGATTCCAGTGAGTGTGTTCCGTCCACTTGCCGTATCCCCTAACTGTTTTTGCGACTCTAACGATGCTGAAATCGAGAGAGATGGATTTAACGGCGTAAAACTGCTAGTGCTGGGTTGTAATGAAATGCTGGCTGGCTGGGATGGTGAAAGCCCGCCAAAACTGCCGTTGTTGGCGCAAAGGTATTTTGTGGAAATTGCTGTAGTTGTGCGTCGTTGTTCTGATAGCGTCCCCAGAACAACTGCCCTGGTCTGTACCTCTCGGGCTCCCCAAAACAATCTGAGCCGCTATCCCAGAAACCGAGAAAACTGGATCAAAAATTCATGATTAGACGAGCGTGACCGACTGTAAAGCTTGCAAGCAAGAATGAAAATAAAAAGGATCCAGCGCATTTTGAAGCCGTCTTAAATTTGACTGACAGTTTAATTGCAAGAATAACATTTAATGTTTGTTGTTGGTAAAATGTCCTACTCCGTCTACGTAGAGACGTTTTTGTATGGGAAGGGACAAGTAGGGGTCAAGTAGATCGCGTATCGCACTTGGCGTGGTCAACCAATGACAGAAATGTGACAGTTTTTTGGTAATTAAAATAAATTTGTCTCGCCTGTTGTCCAAAGAGCAACCAACCAGTAATTGGCCGTTTTTATGCTAGAGACGTTAAAGTTGTCTAGACAACATTAACATCGAAGACGTCAAAGGCGTCTGGTATAAAAACGAGACGCATTTAAGTGCAGGGCCTAACAAAGAAAAAATACCTTTTTTATAAAAAAGACTGGGTTCTACACTCGGACGACACTGGAAACTAGCAACTTTTAGCTCGTCAACATACGAACAAATCTATTAGATGGTAACATGGCAGGCGATTAAGGGCGTCACGTTTTTATACTAGACAGGTTTAACGTCTCAAACGTTAAAGGCGACTGATAAGAGCGTCCTTTAGACGCTCTTAAAAGAAGACGTTAAAGTTGACAGACGTTAAAGGCGCCTTCCTTATTTTTCGTTTTTATACTAGACGTTACTGAAAGCCGTCTCGAGACAGCTTTAACGTCCGAGACGACATTAACGTCCCTAGCATAAAAACGGCCACTGTATATGGATATGGTAACCATCAACAGTCTTTTTCCTCGACCCAAGCAGCAGGATGAAACCGACCGTCCGTCATCTGGAATAGTGTACAGAATCAATTGCAGTCAATGCGATTTTGTATACTATGGCCAGACCGAGAGAGCACTGAAGACGCGGGTTTCTGAGCACAAAAAGGCTGTTCAGGGCCGGGTTGTTCAAAGCCCGATTAAGCAAAACCACGGTTAGCGAGAAATTTGATTTCAGTTTTGTAACTTTTTGGTGAGGTGTTCTGTTTATATTAGTTACCCTTCAGTTTTGGGCTGTAGTAATCTCAAACTACACCAAACGTTAGAGATGAAAAACGTTTTTAAACAAGAAAACATAATGCTTCAGTTAACGGTTAACCCTGGGTTAGGGTTAACCGGCTTTCAAACAACCCGGCCCAGATGTTCGATCATAACTCCAAACTTGCGTGCCATGTTCACGAGCATCATCATCATATGGATTTTGAAAACGTTGAAGTCGTCGGACATGAGGCACATTACCATCAACGGCTTTTTCTGGAGGCTTGGATGTCTGTAAAAGACCCGAACGCTGGGAATGATCACATGGTCATCCCAGAAGTCTTCAAGTGCCTTGCACGCACTTAAATTCTCTCGAGTCACGCGCATACAACACGCGCAACGTTTCAATTTAAAAGTTTTTAAATCGCGTGTAACATCAGCGGTTTTCAACTGATGAAGGCTTAAGAGAAAGCCGAAACGTCTTACTATAGTATACAAGTCAGTGACAAAAAGCAACACTTTTATCAACTATGGTAAATGTGTTTCTGTATTTTTATTAGTTAATGTTCAAACCCGGCTTTATTGTAACTAGACTCACTCAACCGTTGACCCGCTCATGACATATCCCAGACTCGTGCACTGAAGAGGTATCTTTTACAAAAAAAAATTACTCAAAAAATACATGTTCTGTTCACGGGTCCGTCACTGAGCCATCACTGGCATAACCGTACGCGTCTCGTGTTTACCAATTTTGACCGTCACGGGTTTTACCAATGTCCTGTCGCTCAGCTTCGATGCTGAGGTTAATTTCTGCTTGGTGAAATTCTGGAAAAATCAAGTTGTTTTTACAACGAGGTTAGTTCAGAAACAATCATTTGTATTCTTTGTCACAGCAGGAATACGTTTCTTTAGTGTTTAACGACTCACTGATCTGTTAACTGCAGTCAGATCACTTCCGCTTTCGAATTTATCAGTCTGGCAGTTGTTTATTTCAGTTGTTTATTTCTGGCAGTTGTTTATTTCACAAAGCTTTCGGTATTTTTGAGTGTTGTTGTCATCTTATAGGACTCGATCCGTGAAATTTGTGGTGAAGGAGTTATTTTTCAGCGATTGATACTCATTTTAGGTAAGCATCGTAGAAAACTTACAACTTAAAAGTTCATAAATTCATATGCTACCTTTTTGAGAGCAACGAATGGAACAACGGTGCTCATGAGCGCTTCAGCGCGATACTCAGCAATTAATTCGCAATTCGATAGCCTAATTAGCTCAAAATGTTAAAGAAAAAACTCACAACATGCACTTTGTAATAATAATAATAATAATAATAATAATAATAATAATAATAATAATAATAATAATAATAATAATAATAATAATAATAATAATAATAATAATAATAGAGAGATTGAAGGAGGGTGGCAAAACATGATGGGCTTCTCATTTATAAAGACAGTTTATGAATACACTCCTTAATTAAGCTTCCTTTCGTGCTCATCAGAAAAAAAAATATATACTATCATTGTACCCGACATTAAGGTGAATCAATCGCAAGAATGTCAGGAAGCCACCAGGAAAGGGATACCATAACGAGATACCGTAAATCTAATCCGATTCATCGCCTTGTCGTAATGAAACCGCCTTCTTTGGATCGACCGGTCAGAGATCAGTTGGAATACCCGAGGGAAAATGGAACGACATTTTCCGATTAAAGCGGGCCAACTGCAGAATCTCACCCAACTTTTCTGGTCCCCGGCACCCAGCCCTAGGGATTTGTGAATGTGTCGCGGATAGTAACTGGCGCTATTAAAATCTAGGTCATTCAAATTGCACGGTACGTTCAATTCTGCCATGCATTTGGGATTTCTAATGAATGATAATCATGTCCTGTCTCATCCTGTTCTAGAAATAAGTTGCCGCTCTTTACTAAGACCCGGAGAAACAGCAAATAATGTTCTTCGTAACTATTTCTGTGTGAAATATCTGCGGAACGACTAGTTGCGACCCTCCGCGTTTAACGATTTATCGACTTTTAATTCCTGAAGGTTTTGAAACATTTCAGACTGTCACTGGACAAACTGAGGCTTAACAGTTTATAGGCTCTTTTCTGGACACCATGAACCTACTTGTGTTTGCTTTCTAACATTGTTTGCTTTCAGTAACATCACAGTTCAGCTTATCAAAAAACTGGGCCACCAGAACACATTACACTCATACAAAACCCTCTACCGGACTGTAATTCTTTTCTGAGTCATGTGGGGGCCTCTGGTGATGCAATCTTACTATTTATAGAAATTGTAGGTGACGGTAACTTATCCGGCGTAGCAAGCATTTCCGTGGGGTTCGGGAGGAAAGAGTTACCGCCTCCTTCTTCTACCCCACCCGCTCTTTCTTATTTGGCTCTCGTCCCAATTTCGCGCGGACAAAATCCCGTTCCTTGGTCTTTCTTTGCTCCCCAACCCCACAGAAACGCATGCTACGCAGGCTACTGCTTAGACAATTGTTTTACTGAGAATTATCAGCAAAAATGGCTGGGAAGATTGAAGAGCGCCTGCCTGTAAAAACCAGACAAATTCTTAATTTCGCGGTAAGGGTCAAAAATTCAATTTCGCTCATACATCTATAGTAGATAGGTTAGGGCATGACTGCAAAAACTACTGGATAGAGTTTCTTTTTCGGCAAATTACCAATTTATTTCAAAGAAATATGCCAATTACAAAATTACGTTAAAATCGTCATTTGACGCACCATTTTACTAAGGGACTGTTCATTTATTATACGTAGGAGTGGGCTGGAGGAAAATTAAGCAATATCAAAAAACTTTTTCCTGCCCTCCCCACCCCCCCCCATGGACTGTGAATTTTTTCAAGAGCCCCCCAATTTCCCTCAGATATATTTCAGAGCCCACCACCCCCTCTTCAGATGCAAGAGAGTGCATTCTTAGCATTCTATCAGTACTGGAAGTAAGAAAGGTGCAAACAAAGGCCTCTGCAAAGCATGAAAAAAGCTCAAAAACCTCAAAAAACTTCCTCACGGGGCAAAAATCCCTATTTGATATTTTCCAAGCAAAAACTCTGAGGATGAAAAGGTTGTTGAAGAAAGTGACAACCTTAAAAATGTTGCTGTTCTCCATGACAGTAGTGAGGAGAGTTGTGGAGATGATAGCGCTTGCAGTGACTCAGGAGGCAGTGAAAGTGATTGCAAAGACTGAAAGTGATCTTGTTCTAAGCCCTTGTGAGACTAAACATCATGTATTGTTGACAGCTTGTACATATTACTACCTGCTATATATCAGGTGTTATTAAAAACTGGATCATGCATTGGATAATGCAATTCGTGAGTTTTCATTGGCTTAGCCATCATGGTGTATGAGCCATTATACCATGATCTACAAAAATAGCGAGCTCATGCGTGAGTTTTTGGGCCTTTTTGCTTTTGTTGTAGTCTAGTTTTCTATCTTTTGGGGGCATTTTTAATAAAACAATTATTCCACTTGTGCTTGTTGGATATGAGATGATTATAGCCAACTCGGCGCTACGCGCCTCGTTGCCTACTGATCGTCTCATATCCAACGCGCGCTTATGGAATAATTGTTAATTATGCTACGCCAGTGCAGTTAATGCCATGTGAGATTTTATTGTTATACTTTTAATATTCTTATAGTTCAGTTTCTAGCGGGTATGTGTCTTCTTATTTTCAAGATAACTGCATCCAAGTTTGTTTAATAAAAGGTTTAGCATAATTCCCTGCATTTACACATAACACTTGTCAACTGATTGCCCTGTTTAAATAAAGCAATCAAGTGTTCATTCATGAAAAAATAGGGGCTTGTATTTCTGATTAGCAAAATCAACTGAGCAATTGTCATTGTTACTTTGTACAGATTACTAACTTGTGCCACCTGTCATATAAATTCTGATTTCATACTTCACATTTTGAATGGTCTAAGTTCACATGAGTACAAGGTATTCTACAATGTTTGTTTCTTTGACAAGGATAACCTGATGAAACAAGTTTATTTTTTTCAAACCCCCCTCTCATCAGACAAAACAATTTAGGAAGCCCCCCTCCTTGTTGTGATTTTTTTTCGAGGCCCCCCCTAATTTTCCTCCAGTCCCCCCCCCCCCCCCCCACCCTGACCCATAATAAATGAACGATCCCTAAACAAGTTTGAGAGCCTCGCATACAAAACACATTATTCTTCCGTCTTTAAACACTAAAATATTTTTGTGCAATGTTTAAATGTGTACTGGGTTGATTTTAGGAAATGTTGCGTTGTCTTTTTGGGTGCAAATTAGTATAGGAGATCGCACGACTTCGAGTTAACAGTGAGCCAGACAAAGGGCAGCCTTGTCTTACTCCTCTTTTTAGAGTAAAGAGCTCAGAAGAAAAGCCATTGTTTAATATACAGTTAGAAATTTTTGTGTATAAAGTCTTAGTTCTTAACCCAAGTCTTTTAAGACTTTTAGAAAATCGGATCCAAATTGAAAGGTATCTAGAATGTCACTTATAAGTCTGATATTTTCACCGATAAATCTTCCCTCTAGTTAACCAGTTTGTGTGTTATTTATAATAGCCGGTAGAACCTCCTTTAGTCTGAGAGCTAGAGCTTTAGAGGCCATCTTATAATCCACATTTAACAGTGAAATAGGTCTCCAATTTTTAAGATACAATTAATTTTTGTTCTTTTTTGGAACAAGACGTATGATGCCTTGTCTTTGTCAAATTGACAGCTCACGTGCACCTTTATGGAATCCATAATTGAAACTGTTTACCGTTGTCTTGCCTAATTGGTTCCAAAAGAAGCTATAAAATTCGGCAGTAAAACCGTCATTGCCAGGGGATTTATTTTTTTGAAAACATTTTAAGGTATTTAAGCACTCGCTCTCCGTCAGCAAGCCTTCGCAGTTCTTTCTTTGTTCGTCGTTTAGCTTTTTAATCTTGTCATTGTCGAAGAACACATCGAATTTAGGATCGTTTAGTTGAGGATTTTGTGAGGAGTATAAGATTTGATAGAATCTTTTCTGTTCTTTTAAGATTTCCTTTGGATTCGTGATACTGCTTCCGTTTTCTTTTATAAGAATGGTAATGCATTTATTTTCGTAATTTCGTCTCTCAAGATTAAAGTGCACCTAACCCCAAAAACTTTTTTTCGCGAAAACAATAAAGCTTATTTTGTGGAGTAACTAGCCGCAAAAAAATTTCGATTTGGTTAAATCTTTGATTTTCTATGGCTCGTCAAAGTACGTGAAATTGCCGCCATTTTGGTCCACGACCGAGTTTAACGGAGAATGGGTCGAGGGCCGGATGTGACGTCAAATCGAGAACACGATGATTCTGAGATTCGCATATTTCCTTGTTTCTGTGGGAAAGGCTGGAAAAGTTGTTCGAAAAAAATGCTAGCCAGGTGCGCTGTAGTGTGATGTAGCAACACAACAAACTTACAGGAGGTACTCCGCTTTATGCCATACGTTTTATGGAGAGATGTCCTGAAGAGAAGAAACGTACAAAGTGATGGCTCGATTCATGCAAAGCAGGGGCCCCTGATGCAAAGTGATAGCCGTCTAAGAGTTCGGTGATCTGTTCCATAGAGTATTTCAAACCAGATGATCTCGCTCGGTGCCTGGATTTTCAGAGAGAGGAAGGGATTTTGCTGACTCAGTGACTTAAGCGAGACGAATTTGGAATAACCGTCCATCGATTCATGAAGCCGTTGTTGCATCTGATCTGAGAAACAACAGCAGTCAGTCGGCACAGCCGACAGATAGTTTTGTATTTGCCCACTACTAATCTTAAAACTCCATTTCTGAAGCCATACAGGTTTAATTCCTGGATATTCAGCAACACACTTTAAGGTAACAGCACCAATATCTTCAAGAACAAGATCACTCTTCTTTGAGTCTTGACAACCTTCTAACTCACTCTAATATAATAATAACAACAATAACATTCGCTGATGTTTTGGTCTACGTTGAACGAGTGAAGTTAAAATAATTTGAGAAAGTTAACGAACTTGACTTTTATTTATACGAAAGTATGTTAATGCGAGATCGAAGAATGCGCGAATTTAGTAAATATACGCACCACACGCTACAGTCTCTTTGACTTCTACATATCATTGCCTTCGGGTCTGTCCATCAGAGCTCGTTTGAGTTCTTTGTCAGCATCCACCTCATTTTGTCTATCCATTCTTCGTTGGCCAGAGAGTTGTCAGCATATAAATCAGCTCGGCCGTCATCATTTAACTATTCACTTTGCTTTGTTTACAAGTGCGAGTCGTCATTCTCTTCGGCGATATAATAAATTTCGGAGTCTTCTGAGTCAAAGCTCATTTCAGAATCCGACGAAGTAGAAGATATTGTTGATAAAAACAGAAATCTGTCGACTGTGGAGCCCCCAGCGAAAAACTTGTGCGGCAAAAAGGCTTCCACGCTCACACAGAGTAAAAGGCCCGACTGGGACAGCCGAAGCTTTCGTTCTCGAAGTGACGTCACGGCTTTACTCTCCCCAGACTCCTTATGTTCGGTCGTGAACCATACGAAACTCGGTTTCAAGGGGGCACAGAAATTCGAGGATTTAACCAAATCGAAAAATTTTTGCGGCTAATTACTCCACAAAATAAGCTTTATTGTTTTAGCGAAAAAAAAATTTGGGGGTTAGGTGCACTTTAAGAAATATTTCGGACTTCGTTCGCCGAACTCATGCCGACGGGCTTTGGAGCGCACACATGCGCCCCTTGT